>BQNB010003852.1:92779-111883 GCA_026074375.1 Tanacetum coccineum
ACATCTTATCAACATTCATCACAAATACATATATTTGTTAGCCTATAAAAGGCAGTTGTATTTCATTGTAACGATCATCAATCACCCAACCTAAAAACCCATCACCACCATTGTAAGAAAAGCTTCCGCAGTATTTTAATAAAAAGGTGTGTTTTAAGTAATACTTGTAGTTTAAAGTTTTAGTTTTTGAGCTTTAGTACAAGATAAAAATTCCTGGCAACGTAATTTTTATCTTGGTATCAGAGCTTTGAATCAAAACATTCTTAGCTCCATGGAAGGCTAAACTACTAAGATATATTCAGGAGAAGCAGTAAAGGTATTATTTGATCAATTACTGGTATTTCTATGGAAACATTTCTGTTAAAAACTTCATAAAACCACTTGTTTTCTGATAAAAGACAGCGCAATTGCTTCTTTATAAAAAGTACCGAAGGAATCGGGAAAAGTTTGAAGTTAACCGTTTGGTGAATCTTTAAACAAATCAAAACCACATCTCAGCAGCATTTATCACAAATCTACTTCAACTAAGAGGGTGTTTGGGATTGCTTATTTTTCTGCTTATGCTTCTGCTTAAAAATAAGTACTTATAATATAAGTACTTTTGAAACTAGTGTTTGGATTTGATTATTTTATACAAAATGCAATAATATTTGTGAAATAATGATTTTAATACAACTTTTCAATCAAGTTCATTTAAAAAAGATTTTAGGTTAAATATGAGAGTAAAAAGTAATTTTATTTTGATATCAAAAAAACAACACGGAATAAGCAGCTCCTAACCTGCTTGTGAAAGACTCCTTTTCTGCTTGGATAGGGAAAGTGTTAGTCTGCTTAAAAAAAAGCAGATAAGCAGAAAAGCAGAAAATTTAAGCAATCCCAAACACCCTCTAGATACAATGAAGCGTTTTAAGGATAGTGAAATAGCTTACTGAAACAACTTAAATAAGCTGATAAAGCTAATACATTACCCCCTATACAAACACTCTAAATGCCTTCTAATGTCGTTCAAAATGCTAGGGGTGCCTCTAAACCTTGTTACAAAAAAACAACAACTAATTAGCTTATGAGGCATTGAAACGCAATGCAGTACATAGCGTTTCGATTAACTAATACGTAGTATTACATAAGCTATTCCAAAACAGCTTAAATCAACTACTACACCTAAACATCTTATCAGCATTCATCAAAAATTTAATTTAAGCAAACGCATATAAACATTTAAATAAATTTAAACAACACAAATATATACAACATTAATCCAGATCTAATAAAACTAAACCCTAACCGAATAATAACTAACAAATAACTAAATAATACTTTGGGCTACTTTGCAAATGTGACTTGAAGAAGCATTTAGAGCTAGTGTTTACCATTTCATTATTTTACACTTTATAACTACATATACTAGAGGTGGCAATTTGAGACCCATTGGTTAAACATGGGTCTAGTTGGGTAAATATCTACTTGGGGATGGGGCTAGTTAGGTCTCCCTAAATATTATAGATGGTCTAATTGGTTATTTGATAGAAGTTGCAATTATATAACGATTACCCAACGGGTCGAGGCGAGTCCACCGGATCAAAAAATTTCTTTTTACTTTTTTTGTTTCACTTTTGTTTCATATTTTACTAATAAAAATATACAATTTTGAAAATGACCAAAACCCATCTAGACCCGGACCCATTTAGACCCATCTTTCTAGAAGACCCATCTAGACCCGTTTAGACCCAAACTCATCTAGACCCACCTATTTTGCCACAGTTACATTACCAAACGCTTTTATAAAACAAACAGTTACCACTAACGTATGTTTGGCGAAGATAGCGGTAGCAAGAAGAAGCAGTAGATATTTGTTTTGATAAAATATTTGGTAACATAGTTGTATAATCATAATAAATAAGTGAAAACGCTAGTTGCTCGTAGCGCGTTTTGATTTGGAGCGTTTAGAAAAAAAGGAATGCTAGTTGCTTGTTTCCAAATAAGCATTTTGTGGAAAACGCTAACCACTAGTTGCTAATTGCTTCAAAACGCTCCTAGGCTACCAAAACCTAACTACAACTACTAACTGCTACTACCGCTAGCAGCTACTACTACTAACTACTGCTCCTACTTTTATTTTATAATTTTTTGAACACAACTAATTGTCTCACAAAATATATATATACTACGGCTTTCAACATACAATCATCATCAGCTCATTACACAAACTAGATAAACAATTAAACCAGATCTAATGAGGAGCTTACACCACGGAACACCTAACGCTCCAAAATCATCCTCAAGTCCCTCCAATCCAAAATATCGCGCACGAGAAACTCGATCAAACGACGATATCTCAGACACACATATCATATCGCCAGATTTTATCAAAACAGACGATATAATCATTATGACGATGATAACGACAAGGAGAACAGGACAGATGTAACCGGTTCGGGTCAAGTAGTTTGAGATCCGGTTGGTGAATGATGGATATTTTCGGGTTTTCGATCCGTCGTCGTTTTGTGATGATTCGTCATCTTCGTCGCTCAAATGTGGAGCTCTGCGGAGAGAAAGTGCGTTCAGCATTTTCATACACACTTCACTGTGTGACTGAGTGTGAGCTGTTTTTGTTGAGTGATTTCAGGTCATCGTCTTTTCATTTTCTTTTTTAGGGGAACAAAGAGGGTGTTTGTTTAAGCTTACTTCAATTCAGGGGGTGTTTGTTTCGGCTTATACGTGGGATTATGAGCTTATTTGATTTCGGTTTATATAACATAAGCATTAATTTTTTGGCTTATGTTGAGACTTGTGGGCTTATATAAGTTTATTACAATATGATAAACTTATATAAGTACACAAGTCTCTAAATAAGCCGGAAAATTGCGGGTTATGTTATATAAGCCGAAATCAAATAAGCTCGTAAGCCCACATATAAGCCGAAACAAACACCCCCTTAAGCTTACATCTATTATATAAAAATTGCAGGGCGGGTACTTTGTGATTAAAGTTCAGTCACCAACCAAATAACAATAACGAGCTGATTACCGGAGAAATACAAAAGGAAAATGACCCATCCGGCTTGGTTCACTCATTTTTACCGGTTTTGACTGACCCTCTTAGGTTCGTTTTTGAACGGATTTTATTGGCTAGCTGAACCGGAGGCGACCTCGGTTTCCGTTGAACCCGTTGGTCTGGTCCAATTTTCAAATTAACCATGGTTAAACCCGAACCAAACCGAATAAACCCGATCCGAATAAACCTGACCCGAACCAAAAACTGACTGACCCGAGAAAAACCGAAACTGAAAATCGAAGCGAATTATGTCGATTCGGTTCGATTCGACCCCAGTCTGGCTCGGTTTTTCGGTTTGGTTCGGTTTTCGGTTGATTTTGCTCTGCCTTAACATGTACCATATACTTGTTTGCATACAAATTATATGAAGCTTTCGGTGTTTTATTAGTTTGTACAATATGTATAATGTCATGTATTTTTTATGTTAAAGGTATTTTAAAAGAACATTAATCAAAAAACTAAAAAGTCAATTGATTAATTTTTTATTTTATTTTATGTTTTATTTGTTGTAATTCTTAATTTTCAATGTTTTAGTTAATTAATGCAAGAAATATGATCCATACATTATATGTAGTGTAGATAATGCTGGAGTTTTACAGTTAAACATATGGATCCGTATGTCTTATATAATCAATCAAATAAATACAATATTTATATCTTTTGTTGGGCGATCGGTTGATTCAATGGAGCTTAAATGAACATCATGGTTTCCCCTTTGAAACCTCATAAAACCCATCAAGTTATGAAAGTTGGTAACCTCTAAAGATATCCATACTACGCGTCACGGTGTATCACCAGAAGGCTAGTTCTTGAATCTTCACGATATTGCAATGAGCAACCATTGTTATGCTAATAGAAGATCAAACCGAAAACCATAACCTAAAGGTTTTGGATTAGCTTAATATTGAGAGAAAGGTACTTAATCTTCACCCAAGTGTTTCCCAAGTGTCATGCATGATTAACTAATTACAAGCAGGAAGGTACTTAATTAAAATGCTAGTGAATAAATTAAGCTATGGTTTGCTAGGACATACTATATATGTACATGCATCACATATATAGCGCATATTAAAGTACATGCAAACCACGAGTTTCACCCGATATTAGTCATTCTAGTGTTCTTACCATATTGTTACATATTGTTAGTTTAGTAAAATTTTGTCTTTTAAAGTTTGTAAACCCTAATTAGGATTTTCTTATTCCTGAAAATTTTATATGCATGTGATTTAGGCAACAAGGAACCTTAAATCACAAGTTTAGTTTATTTTAAGAAATTTTTTATTATGACCCTTTTAAATAAAAAATTTCGTAAAACCCCGTTATGCATCCACATGTTTTCTAAAACTCTAGTTTCCATATTTAGAATCAAACATTCCAAAATCACTAATACACAAGCTGGTTTTTCCCATAGAATTTTCCCACGAACAAAATACAGTGTGAAATTTCACACGGAATATCGACATACACACCAAATTGCTGACTAAATTTCGATGGGAAGTATGTCGTAAATTTCCCACGGATTTTTCACTATTTACACACTAAATTGTTGACCAAGTTATAGTGTGAAATCCGTCGTAAATTTTCCACATATTTGCGACAATATTCATACTATTTTTGTTGATTAGACGTCCATGAGAAAATTGTGGCAGATTTCACACATATAAGCCACGACCAAAATTGTCACACCCCGACAACGGCAGAAACACGAGAATGCGACATAATGATTTACATTGCACATCATACCATTTCAAGTTTACAAAGATTCGATTTACAATAGTTTTAACGTTACATTCTTGATGTGAAAAACACCAGTCTCTAGATAACCACCCCACAAGTGTACGTCTTTAATCCCCATTACTTCCAAATTACCTTTGTTGAGACACACCTAAAAATGATACTCGAAAAGGTTTGATTACAACCCAAAAGTTGTACCATAGTTTCAAAAGGGTGGACAATCATGCAATATGACATTGAACACATGCAATAGATTAGATACAAACCACATAGATACCAACTCTCCTAAACATCACAGCTCTATATTGCTCGCACCTAAAGCATACCAGCTGGAGCTATACATAGGGCGAAAGTTCCACAATTTCACAAGTTCGCAAGATTACTCCAGACAACTCAATCCACAAACAGGTTATCTCATGCAATTCACATAACAGTCATAGGCACATAGCATTGTAAAAAAAAGATAAAAGTTTCGCACAGTTCAGAAAACAAGTTCAAAAGATAACTTTGAGTATCATTTTTCCCTAACGGAAAAGATTTAAAAAGTGGGGCTACGAGAACTCACCTAAAGTAAATGTGATAAATAGCAATATCAAGATCAAGCAAGCAAATGCAACGACGTCCGAATACGACCTAGTCCAGTTAATGTTCAATTTAGATATACGTTTCCCCAAAAATATGTTTTCAAAATCGATGCATAAAGGTCAGATGCGCGTTGTACGGTTACCCTTAGCATTATTAGTGGTGTGATGGTTGACGACTTAGATTCAAAGTTAACATGTTCTCGTTCATCTTTTAATATAATATACTTCGATAAATCCATTCGGTAAGCTTAGTTCCCTTAATTAATTGTATAGATTACGCAAAAAGACACGTTTATTTTATATAAACGACTCGGAAAAGGTTCGTTCATAACTAAATATTATTAAAATCGCACTTTCCTCATTTAGTCGACTTATTAAAATAATAATATTTTATTATTTTGTCGAAAAAGCAAGTTTCGTATAAAAACTAAGTATAGAATTTTCACGAAATTTCGGCATGACCCGTACGTTTATACAACGTTTTCCATGGTTTCTAAATCTTAATTTTAAACACTTTTCACAATCTCACCATTTTCCGACAAATACCGAAATCTATGTCTCGTCACGTTTATCAAAGTGTATTTCCCAAAACGACTCCCATTATAACTCATACGTATGTTTCACTTTCTAAAGGCTCGATAAAACTCGTAAAATGACTAGTTAACTCTTATTGGGCCTTAAGGCCCATTAGTGGTCTAAAACAATATTTTCAAGTTCTAAGATCCGATTTAGGTCCAATATCATATATACTTTCAAATATAAGTCCGAAAAATAACCCACGACGCAAGCCAAGACTCACGGACCAAGACCAAGCCATGGTTTGGCTTGTCTTATTGGGTCGTGGCCTATTAAGCTCAAAATAAGCTATTTATAGCTTATTCTCAAGTCGTTAAGCTATGTCGAGTCTCAAATACAATAATAAGCTATAACCAAAAACAACGAAAATAAGCCAAACCACAATAAGGTCCACAATAAGCCACGGCTTATTGGGCCTTATTGGGCCGCAAGCAATATAAGTCCAAAGAAAGTCCATTAAGCTCTTAAATAAGCTAATAAGCTTCTTAGTTCGTTTAGATATCAAAATAAGTTATCAAATAGGCTTACTAAAATAAGATACAAGTAAATGACCAAAACCATTTTCCATATAAAACTCATTTAAGCCGAAACCTTATAAGCACAAAATAAGCCGAAAATGCTTATTTTTAAGCTAGACAAAAAATAAGCTACATTTAAGTGTTTTTCAACCATCACAACCACGACATCAAAATGATAAACCCTTGTTTCCCTTATCCCTAGTTCGAACCAAACGCACCCTTATATAGTTTTACGTAAATTTTTCGTGTTCGATTTTTAACAAACGCACCGCACAACTAGCTTCTATGCATCATAACAAGCTTAAAAGTACAAAAATATTCAAGAAAATACGACTTACAAGAAGGGGTTACAAAATGAGTTTAGACACGATCCGACAACCCAAACGTTGTTTAAATGATAACCCGAATACTAGAATCAACCCAAAACTTCTTTGTCTTCATGTTCTTGATCAAGGTTTTCAAAATTTAAGTGTGTGTGTTTAAAGTGGGACGAGCAAGAGAAAAGTACAAAAGAGTGTGTGGGATTTTTTTTGAGATAGAAATGAAATGCATGAATGTGGAAATGGTAGTGGACAACATATTTGTACCAAGCACTAACAAAGTTCTTGTCCCTTTGTCCCTTTCCTTGTCTCAACCGATTAGTGCCTCAAAAGGGCTCGGGATTGCTTACTTTTGTGTCGGGTTTGCTTAAGACTCGAGTTTCGCCAATTTAAAATGTTACCTGAAGTTTCCTAGTATTTTTAATGAACTCAAAAATACTTTTCCAAGAATCTAGATTATTCGCACGACATATTTCACAACTAGATTATCTAAATTTGATTTGAACATTAACGGACGTGTCGGGACTCGTTTTCAAGATAACTCAAACTATACACGGGACTACCTCTCGGATCATGATCACATAGATAAAATCCTCTAAAAAGGATTAGTTTAAGCACAATAATGATAAAATAACCAAGATAACCCAAAAGATGGATTTTAAATCATTGCTTTACTTATATGCTAAACTCACGCAGTTTTCCGTTTTTCTGACTCGTTTCTGAACGTAACTCTAAAATTCGCGTTTTAAGCCAAAGTTTAACAACATCATAAAATAACTTACTATTAAAATAAGTTTAGAAAGTTTACTTCAAGATAACTAGTTGTACTTTAGTTTATTGCCGTGCCGGTACGCGTTGCGTGACCATTTTCGCTAAACGCGGAAAAACTTCTCGATAAGCGTTAAAACGATAACATAGATACTTTGATACGGAAAAGATGAATCAAAAGTGATTCATTTAAGAAATCAAGACTCTCAGTACCCGGTTAAACTATAACCGTTTCACGCAAAAGAAGTCAATCGAGTCAACTTTTTAGTTTTTCTCAAAAGAACTAACCAGATCGAAGAACAAAGATACATAATTATAGTATTTTAAAAATACCAAGATCCAGAAAAGATACCGGTTATCACAGTCTAACCCCCTTAAAGGAATTTCGCCCTGAAATTCAGCTCAAGTCACCAACATATCGATAATGGGAGTTAGATTGTTTGCTCGCTCTAACGCGTCTACAAGACGTACTGGTTCCCCGAGATTTGTTCAGTCTCTTCGTGTAGGTTTCTACTGATCCCTTTAGAGACATAGTTCTAAAGTTTGACTCTTATGCTTCCCAAAGCGATAATAGATCATGGTCTATTGATATGATAAGTCACTCAATTGTCTCTTTAGTATGGTAATTCTCCCTATAGTTTGAATCTCCTCGTCTAGTCGGGTGTCTGGATTGATCCTGTCCGCGACGTGTAATAGAAAGTTCTAAGTTGTTCAGTAGTATCTAGTTCCTCGGTTGTCTAGTTAGCATGTTTAGTTCTACAGAAGGTTCGTGCCAACCATGTATCAACCTACGTTTAGTTCTTTTAAGATTCACCTAAGGTTCGCTTTTCAGGATATGCCTAGATTCTCTAAGTGGTTATTCTTGTTTGGAGTGGATCAGCATTCAACTTGCTATAATGATCATGGTATCATTTAGGATCACGTTACTTTGTAACGTATTGGATTTCGATTTGTCTAACCATAATTATGACTAAGTTCTCTCGTAAGTTTACAACACTTTGCCTAACCGTTTGTTTTTCCGAGATATGGGTAGGTTATGGCAACTTAGAGATATTATTTAGTTTCACAAGAAGGTAATGAAGTGAAAAACACGCGTGTGTTTCACATGGATATGTAGTTTAACAGGCGCGGGTGATGAGTATGTCGTTAGTCATGCATGGGTATCGATGTTCTTAGTGTCCAAATGTATAACTCAACTCATAATAGAGAACATACTGCTATCCATTAACCTTCAAGTTTCGTACAAACCATCCTACTATTAAGATCACTGCGACTTCGATAAGAGTCTACTACTGACTGATGATAACTAGCTCATATCTACTACTTAACTGAAACGGTTCAGTTCAAATCTAGCACTAACCGAAGCCACTCAGTTTAGTGATGAACAAAAGTCTTAACCAATCCATACGGCCTACTTCCCTCTACGATATCTCTCTCGCTCCAAAGTGGTAACACGATCTCTCAACTCCTGAAGCTCACGCTGCATTGCGGCATTCTGCACCAGCAGATCATGAATCAACCTATGGTCCTTAGATCTAGCTTGCGACATCGTCGCCCTCTGGGCGTCAACACGTCCTGCCCATGACTCTAAAGCCAACACCGGTCTCCATATGGCACCGAATGTCACTATAGCCCTCTCCTGCTTCACTGCTCCACTCCTTAAGCCTAATACTCGACTGCGGACAAATAATCTCATCCAAACTGCACAGCGACCTAGTGTACCAACTCCTCTAAGATCTTCATCCATACCCTCAAACAATGAAGGTGGTAGTGCTTCCAAATGCTGAGCATGATCATAAATCAACCCTCCCTGAAACTCTACCTGTGCTTTTAACCCAGTCAACTCAAGGGTACGGCGCCTAACCACCTCGTATCCTAATCCTAAAGGCTCGTCCATGGTTGTATCCATAATCTGGACTGCCTGCTGCTGCTTCTCCTCAGGTGCAACCTCCTCATCCCCTCCTCGAAATCAGAACCCTCGTCCTTTGACCCCTCTTTCTCAGAATCTGACTTTGAACTCTCACCCTCAGTTCGAAATCAAAATCTTATCTCGTCTAAGTTGCTTAACTTTCCTAACGAGGGTTTTCCTTAGGTTCTCCCATAACGCGAAATCAATCATCAACTGACTTCCTTAGTTAATCATCGGTTAAGTTTCACTTAGGGTTCATCATGTGTTAACCACAATAGTCTAGGGGGTGTTCATAGGTCAAAGTGAAAAATTTCGCTAACGAAACTGCTAGTCCAGTGTATCGACCTAGTCTACTACATTAGAACTTACAATTGTTATCCTTTCTCATTGCTTGTACTTTAGAATTCAATTGGAGTCAATTTCATCATGAAAGAATTAGGAGTCAATCAGAACTCAGTATCGTGGTCACAGCTTTTGTGACAAGGTCAAATATTACTAGAAGTTGAAATCATAGTGTTTCTGTCCAAGCTCATCCTACTAAGTGAAAAGGTGTGTCTATTTAAAGTAATCCATCAAGTAGCTATATGGGCGAGAGTAAGCTAGTCCGTCCTTAGGAAAATTATCATAAGCTTTAAGCTAAGTAACGACTTCGAATCTAATTCAACTCCACAACTCAATCAAACAAGGATTGTCATGAAATTAAACTAAGTATCAAGTTGTTATTTCAAACTTACTGTTATTGAAAATTTTGCTCAATTCTGGGTTTGCACAACATAAACGAATGGGTATCTACTGCTTAGATTGGTGAGATTAACGACGAAGGTTAGCAGTTATAGTCGAGGCAATTGATTTGTTCCAAAAAGAAGTTTGAAAGCGATGATTCATAGATCAAAGTTCCTAAGGGCAAAATATGGTGTTAATGATATGGTGCGTTCAAAATCCTTATTGATAATCCAAGGCGTTCGGTTTGTTTCCAACGGGCGAATAATATGTAGGCATAGTGCGTGTTCCTTCTCGGAGACATGGTTTTCGAAACTTGTCAACGATGTTTATTAAAGTAAACCATTATAAAACTTTGAGCAAAAATGTAGTTTGGAGCAATATTGTTTGGAATCCTTGTAAACTACAGTCATGCGAAAAGAAGTTTGCAAAAGTTCGTGTATCGACTACGTAATTTTTCTTATATTATCTGGATTTTCGACTCTTAAAAACTGACGTTCAAACATGTGTTCAAAACCATTTATGTTTAAATTCACCAACCATAGAAATCCTAAAGTTTTGTACTTCGTAAGGTCTGTAAGAAAACGTTTCAATTGTATAAAAGTTTTGACCGAAAGACTTTGGTTCGTCCATATTGGTACCATATCCGGAACACAAACACTAGGGCGGGCATGGTTACTACGATTGACGTAAGGAACTTGGCCTAAAGTTATCACTTTCTCATGAACTATATTATTTCATTTGTAGTCTTCTAAGCCCTAATTGTGTGTCAGGACCTTGAATTACGACTACGCTGATATGTGAGTTGTTCTTAGTGCGACTAAGGATATCATCCAATTCGTCGGTTTAGAATGCGGTATATATATGTATGTATATAATATGGTAATATAATATATTTGTGTGTTGTGTCTATCATATTTATATATATATATATTATATATGTATTATTTAAATTTATTTATATGTATTTATATATATATGTATATATATATATATGTATATATATATATATATATATATATATATATATATATATATATGTGTGTGTGTGTGTGTGTGTGTGTGTGTGTGTATGTGTATATATATGTGTATGTGTGTGTATATATATATATATTTAGGTATTATATATGTATAGTTATTACATATATATATTATATATTTATACATATATATTAAAAACAAAATTTTATATTATATATATATATTTATATATATCTATAATATATATTTATATATATGTATTAGGTATCATAATAATGTATTCTGTATATATATATATATATATATATATATATATATTATACTATTTATTATATAGTGCTGTTTGTGTAGATATGATCACACACCACACACACTCCAAAACGTATATATTTTTATTATATAATATATAATATATTTATATATATATATATATGTATATATATATTTCTGTATATGTTATATATTATATGTATATTTTATATTGTATATAGTATTACGGATATATACGTATTATTACAGTATTTATATATATACGTAATATATATTTATATACGTATAGATTATATTTACGTATACGCTCGCTCTATATATTCTTACTAATATATATATATATTATTATATATAGTATATATATATGATATATTTATATCATTATATTCTTTAAATATAAGTATTTATTTTTTCATATATCCGTTATATATATACGTATATATATATACGTATATATATACGTATATATATATGTACGTATATATATATGTACGTATATATATATGTACGTATATATATGTATATATATATATATGTATATATATACGTATATATATATATGTACACAAGTCTCTATATATATACGTATATAAGTTTATTACAATATGATAAACTTATATAAGTACACAAGTCTCTAAATAAGCCGGAAAATTGCGGGTTATGTTATATAAGCCGAAATCAAATAAGCTCGTAAGTCCACATATAAGCCGAATCTAATCACCCCTTAAGCTTACATTATTATATAAAAAATTGTGGGACGGGTACATTGTAGATTAAAGTTCAGTCACCAACCAAATAACAATAACGAGCTGATTACCGGAGAAATACAAAAGGAAAATGACCCATCCGACTTGGTTCACTCATTTTTACCGGTTTTGACTGACCCTCTTAGGTTCGTTTTTGAACGGATTTTATTAGCTAGCTGAATCAGAGGCGACCTCGGTTTCTGTTGAACCCGTTGGTCTGGTCTAATTTTCAAATTAACCATGGTTAAACCCGAACCAAACCGAATAAACCCGATCCGAATAAACCTGACCCGAACCAAAAACTGACTGACCCGAGAAAAACCGAAACTGAAAATCGAAGCGAATTATGTCGATTCGGTTTGATTCGACCCCAGTCCGGCTCGGTTTTTCGGTTTGGTTCGGTTTTCGGTTGATTTTGCTCTGCCTTAACATGTACCATATACTTGTTTGCATACAAATTATATGAAGCTTTCGGTGTTTTATTAGTTTGTACAATATGTATAATGTCATGTATTTTTTATGTTAAAGGTATTTTAAAAGAACATTAATCAAAAAACTAAAAAGTCAATTGATTAATTTTTTTTTTTATTTATGTTTTATTTTGTTGTAATTCTTAATTTTCAATGTTTTAGTTAATTAATGCAAGAAATATGATCCATACATTATATGTAGTGTAGATAATGCTGGAGTTTTACAGTTAAACATATGGATCCGTATGTCTTATATAATCAATCAAATAAATACAATATTTTTATTTTTGTTGGGCGATCAGGTTGATTCAATGGAGCTTAAATGAACATCATGGTTTTCCCCTTTGAAACCTCATAAAACCCATCAAGTTATGAAAGTTGGTAACCTCTAAAGATATCCATACTACGCGTCACGGTGTATCACCAGAAGGCTAGTTCTTGAATCTTCACGATATTGCAATGAGCAACCATTGTTATGCTAATAGAAGATCAAACCGAAAACCATAACCTAAAGGTTTTGGTTTTGTTAAAATTGAGAGTTAGGCTACTTAATCTCTTTACCAGTGTTTCCCAGTTCAATGCATGATTAACTAATTACAAGCAGGAAGGTACTTAATTAAAATGCTAGTGAATAAATTAAGCTATGGTTTGCTAGGACATACTATATATGTACATGCATCACATATATAGCGCATATTAAAGTCAAATGACAAAACGAGTTTCATCCGACTTTAGCTCATTTCTTGTGATTCTTACCATATTGTTACATATTGTTAGTTTAGTAAAATTTTGTCTTTTAAAGTTTGTAAACCCTAATTAGGATTTTCTTATTCCTGAAAATTTTATATGCATGTGATTTAGGCAACAAGGAACCTTAAATCACAAGTTTAGTTTATTTTAAGAAATTTTTTATTATGACCCTTTTAAATAAAAATTTTCGTAAAACCCCGTTATGCATCCACATGTTTTCTAAACTCTTGTTTCTTATATTAGAATCAAACCTTCCAAAATCATAATACACAAGCTGATTTTTCACATAGAATTTCACTCGAACATAAATAATGGGTGAATTTTTCAGTCGGAATATCGACATACACACCAAATTGCTGACTAAATTTCGATGGGAAGTATGTCGTAAATTTCCCACGGATTTTTCACTATTTACACACTAAATTGTTGACCAAGTTATAGTGTGAAATCCGTTGTAAATTTTCCACATATTTGCGACAATATTCATACTATTTTTGTTGATTAGATGTCCATGAGAAAATTGTGGCAGATTTCACACATATAATGCCTCACTGGACCAAAATTGTCACATCCCCCGACAACGGCAGAAACACGAGAATGCGACATAATGATTTACATTGCACATCATACCATTTCAAGTTTACAAAGATTCGATTTACAATAGTTTTAACGTTACATTCTTGATGTGAAAAACACCAGTCTCTAGATAACCACCCACAAGTGTACGTCTTTAATCCCCATTACTTCCAAATTACCTTTGTTGAGACACACCTAAAAATGATACTCGAAAAGGTCAACATAAAGTTGGTGAGCTCGTAGGTTTGTATTACATACGCAAATAACTCTGTTCCCATAGTTTCAAAAGGGTGGACATCATGCAATCATGACAGTGAACACATGCAATTGATTAGATACAAATCCACTTAGATACCAAACTTCCTTAAATCACTCAGCTCTATATTGCTGCACCTAAAGATACCACTGGAGCTATAATAGGGCGAAAGTTCCACATTTCACTCTAGTTCGCAGATTACTCCAGACAACTCAATCCACAAACATGTTATCTCATGCAATTCACATAACAGTCATAGGTACATAGCATTGTAAAAAAAAGATAAAAGTTTCGCACAGTTCAGAAAACAAGTTCAAAAGATAACTTTGAATATCATTTTTCCCTAACGGAAAAGATTTAAAAAGTGGGGCTACGAGAACTCACTAGTAAATGTGATACATAGCACTAATCAACGCATCATCCTCGGCAGCTCAATGCCACGACGTCCGATTACGAACCTAGTCCAGTTAATGTTCATAATTTTAGGATATACGTTTCCCCAAAATATGTTTCAAAAAACCGATGCATAAAGGAGATGCGTCGTTGTACGGTACCCTTAGATTATTAGTGGTTGTGATGGTTGTCGACTTAGATACATGTTAACATGTTTCTCGTTCATCTTTTAATATATTATACTTCTAGATATAAATCCATTCGGTAAGCTAGTTATCTTAATTTTTGTATAGATTATAGCAAAAAGACACGTTTATTTATATTAGCGAATCGATCAAGTTCGTTCATAACTAAATATTATTAAAATCGTACTTACCTCATATTATAGTCGACCTTCAAAATAATAATATTTTTTTATTTTGTCGTAAAAAGCAAGTTCTCGTAAAAAACTAAGTATTAGATTTTCACGACAATTTCGGCTGGATCGTACGTTTATACTACGTTTTACCATGGTTCTAACTCATATTTGTAAAAACTTTTCACAATTCATCCATTTTCCGACAAAATACCGAAATCTATGGTATCGTCACGTTTATCAAAGTGTATTTCCAAAAACGACTCCCATTATAAATCATAAGTATGTTTCACTTTCTAAAGGCGCGATTAAAACTCGTAAAATGACTAGTTAAATACATTATTGGGCCTCTAAGGGCCCATTATGGTCTAAAAACAATATTTTCAAGTTCTAAGATCCGACTTTGGTCCATTTACATATTTACTCTTCCAAATATAAGTCCGAAAAAATAACCCACGGACTGCAAGCCAAGACTCAACGGACAAGACCCAAAGCATAGGTTTGGCTTGTCTTACTTGGGTCGTTGGCCTATTAAGCTCAAAATAAGCTATTTTTAGCTTATTGCAAGTCGGTTAAGCTATGTCGTGTTCTCAAATACAATAATTAAGCTATCTAACCAAAAACAACTACTGACAATAAGCCAAACCACTCTATAAGGTCCACAATAAAGCCACGGTTATTCGGGCCTTTATTGGGCGCGAAGCAATATAAGTCCAAAGAAAGTCCATTAAGCTCTTAAATAAGCTAATAAGCTTCTTAGTTCGTTTAGATATCAAAATAAGTTATCAAATAGGCTTATAAAAATAAGATACAAGTAAATGACCAAAACCATTTTCCATATAAAACTCATTTAAGCCGAAACCTTATAAGCACAAAATAAGCCGAAAATGCTTATTTTTAAGCTAGACAAAAAAATAAGCTATATTTAAGTGTTTTTCAACCATCACAACCACGACATCAAAATGATAAACCCTTGTTTCCCTTATCCCTAGTTCGAACCAAACGCACCCTTATATAGTTTTACGTAAATTTTTCGTGTTTGATTTTTAACAAACGCACCGCACAACTAGCTTCTATGCATCATAACAAGCTTAAAAGTACAAAAATATTCAAGAAAATACGACTTACAAGAAGGGGTTACAAAATGAGTTTAGACACGATCCGACAACCCAAACGTTGTTTAAATGATAACCCGAATACTAGAATCAACCCAAAACTTCTATGTCTTCATGTTCTTGATCAAGGTTTTCAAAATTTAAGTGTGTGTGTGTTTAAAGTGGGACGAGCAAGAGAAAAGCACAAAAGAGTGTGTGGGATTTTTTTTGAGATAGAAATGAAATGCATGAATGTGGAAATGGTAGTGGACAACATATTTGTACCAAGCACTAACATAGTTCTTGTCCCTTTGTCCCTTTCCTTGTCTCAACCGATTAGTGCCTCAAAAGGGCTCGGGATTGCTTACTTTTGTGTCGGGTTTGCTTAAGACTCGAGTTTCGCCAATTTAAAATGTTACCTGAAGTTTCCTAGTATTTTTAATGAACTCAAAAATACTTTTCCAAGAATCTAGATTATTCGCACGACATATTTCACAACTAGATTATCTAAATTTGATTTGAACATTAACGGACGTGTTGGGACTCGTTTTTAAGATAACTCAAACTATACACGGGACTTACCTCTGGCTCATGATCACATAGATAAAATTCCTCTAAAAAGATTAGTTTATGCACTATTTTGATATAAATACCATGATAACCACCAAAAGTTGATTTTTAAATCATTGCTTTACTTATATGGCTAACTCACGCATTTTTCCGTTTTCTTTTTTCTGACTCGTTTCTGAACGTAACTCTAAAATTCGCGTGTTAAGCCAAAGTTTAACAACATCATAAAATAACTTACTATTAAAATAAGTTTAGAAAGTTTACTTCAAGATAACTAGTTGTACTTTAGTTTATTGCCGTGCCGGTACGCGTTGCGTGACCATTTTCGCTAAACGCGGAAAAACTTCTCGATAAGCGTTAAAACGATAACATAGATACTTTGATACGGAAAAGATGAATCAAAAGTGATTCATTTAAGAAATCAAGACTCTCAGTACCCGGTTAAACTATAACCGTTTCGCGCAAAAGAAGTCAACTGAGTCAACTTTTCAGTTTTTCTCAAAAGAACTGACCAGATCAAAGAACGAAGATACATAATTATAGTATTTTAAAAATACCAAGATCCAGAAAAGATACCGGTTATCACAGTCTAACCCCCTTAAAGGAATTTCGCCCTGAAATTCAGCTCAAGTCATTAGGTATGATGATGAAAGATCGTTTACATACTTAACAAGACGTACTGGTTCCCGAGATTAGTTCAGTCTCTCTAGTGAGGTTTCTACTGATCCCTCTAGAGACATAGTTCTAAAGTTTGACTCTTATGCTTCCCAAAGCGATAATAGATCATGGTCTATTGATATGATAAGTCACTCAATTGTCTCTTTAGTATGGTAATTCTCCCTATAGTTTGAATCACACGATCTCAGTCGGGTGTCTGGATATGATCCAGTCCGCGACGTGTTAATAGAACGTTCTAAGATGTTCAGTAGTATCTAGTTCCTCGGTTGTCTAGTTAGCATGTTTAGTTCTACAGAAGGTTCGTGCCAACCATGTATCAACCTACGTTTAGTTTCTTTCAAGATTCACCTAAGGTTCGCTTTTCAGGATGTGCCTAGATTCTCCCAAGTAGGTTTTACTTGTTTGGAGTGGATCAGGATTCAACTTGCTATAATGATCATGGTATCATTTAGGATCACGTTACTTTGTAACGTATTGGATTTCGATTTGTCTAACCATAATTATGACTAAGTTCTCTCGTAAGTTTACAACACTTTGCCTAACCGTTTGTTTTTCCGAGATATGGGTAGGTTATGGCAACTTAGATATTCTTTTAGTTTCACAAAGAAAGGAAGTGAAGTGAAAACACGCGTGATGTTTCACAAGGAATGATAGTTCTAACAGACGCGGGTGATGAGTCATGTCGTAGACATGCATGGGTAACGATGTTCACAAGTACCAAATGTATCACTCATAATAGAGAACATACTGCTATCCATTAACCTTCAAGTTTCGTACAAACCATCCTACTATTAAGATCACTGCGACTTTGATAAGAGTCTACTACTGACTGATGATAACTAGCTCATATCTACTACTTAACTGAAATGGTTCAATTTAAATCTAGCACTAACCGAAGCCACTCAGTTTAGTGATGAACAAAAGTCTTAACCAATCCATACGGCCTACTGCCCTCTACGATCTCTCTCTCGCTCCAAAGTGGTAACACAATCTCTCAACTCCTGAAGCTCACGCTGCATTGCGGCGTTCTGCACCAGCAGATCATGAATCAACCTATGGTCCTTAGATCTAGCTTGCGACATCGTCGCCCTCTGGGCGTCAACACGTCCTGCCCATGACTCTAAAGCCAACACCGGTCTCCATATGGCACCAAATGTTACTATAGCCCTCTCCTGCTTCTGCTTCAACTCCTAAGCCTATATCGCTGGGAAAATATCTCATCCCAAACTGCCATCGACCTAGTGTACAACTCTCTAAGATCTCGATCATAACCCTCAAACAATGTAGGTGGTAGTGCGTCCAAATGCTGAGCATGATCATAAATCAACCCTCTCTGAAACTCTACCTGTGCTTTTAACTCAGTCAACTCAAGGGTATGACGCCTAACCACCTCGTATCCTAATCCTAAAGGCTCGTCCATGGTTGTATCCATAACCTGGACTGCTTGCTGCTGCTCCTCAGGTGCAGCCTCTTCCTCTTCCCCATCGAAATTAGAACCCTCGTCCTTTGACCCCTCTCTCTCAGAATCTGACTCTGAACTCTCACCCTCAGTTCGAAATCAAAATCTTATCCCGTCTAAGTTGCTTAACTTTCCTAACAAGGGTTTTCCTTAGGTTCTCCCATAACGCGAAATCAATCATCAACTGACTTCCTTAGTTAATCATCGGTTAAGTTTCACTTAGGGTTCATCATGTGTCAACCACAATAGTCTAGGGGGTGTTCATAGGTCAAAGTGAAAAATTTCGCTAACGAAACTGCTAGTCCAGTGTATCGACCTAGTCT
>BQNB010003853.1:5796-54675 GCA_026074375.1 Tanacetum coccineum
AGTTCTTAAAATGATTAATTATACGTGTTCTCTTTAATTTTTACAAATTAGAGTTTTACTCTTAAAAGTCTAATCAACATATTCAGAGAAAAAGCTTTATCGATGATGAAGTCAAACATCATTTGTAAATAAGAATTTTAGTTCAAGTTTATACTTTGGTTTTCTAAAACGAAATTTTTCTATTTGCAAAAATAATGTGTTAAATTAATTAATTAATTAAAAAAAATCTATAAAAATATAGTTGGTAAATAAAAAGGATGCAAGTTATAAATCCTTAGTGTTAATAATTAATATACAAACTCCATCGCAATAAAGTACATGGGCATTTGTCGGTTCGCTCCCGATGTGACATCGAAAGAAAGGGTGGAGGTTGTATATTTAGGGTTGGTATCATAATAAGTACACGAGCTCTTGTCGGAGGCGTGGCCGATGTGTCATCGAAAGAAAAGTGATACCAATTCCTAGCCTAATAATGTAAATAGAAATAATAATGTTGCAAAGTTAGAAAATAAAATATTAAAAGTTCATTTCCTAAACCAAGGTATTCTTTTGAACTAAGGTTGCAAAGTCCTACAAGTTTTTTTTCATCGGAAGTTCTTGGCGTTACGATTAGTATTCTCCGGAAGGGGTGTCTAAAAGCCTTAGCACTTACCCGATTATGGTGTGGAATTGCTAAAGAAGAAAGTCATTCCATAGGAGCATAGTGAACCAAACATGTCTTAGCTAAGGAGGTTTTTGTTTGCTTTGAGATGTGATTCTTGCGTAAAGTGATTAACATACTAGCCCAAAAGGCCCATGTGTAAAGCTTGGTAGGATTTCAAATATCTTAATATGTGGATTTAATGGTTTAAATTAATTTGAGCACACACACTTAAATATATGATATATGTCGGGAAGAGGAATTCACAAGTTGTGATTATAAGTATTCTGTAGCATCTTAGTCGTAATTAGCATGATCTAATTTTTAAGCTTAGCATGGGTGAAAATTGAAAATCGGGGATGATGAATTAATCTTTTAGACACTTATTGTGCTTTTTGTTCTATGATCCTAAAAGTTACCAATGAGGTAATGAAAACAATACATTATGTCAACACAAATAAGTTGTAGTTAGGTAGTTAATTATCAAGAAAAATCATAAAAAGAGAAAGAAGATTTAAAAATGGGAATTCGGGTGTTTTATAACTTGTGATCTCTTAACTCTCTCAACAAAAATCTTTGCTACTTTTCAAAGGTTTAGTTTGTGATGATTTTTGAGGTATTTTGGTTATAAGGCACGTGATATGGTAGGACACGCAATCGTTTAGTTTGGGGAATTTTGATAAGTGTAAAATACACATATCCTTTTATGCTTAAAAAGACCTAATTAAACCCAAAACAGACCAAAAATGGCCAAAATATGC
Source organism: Tanacetum coccineum (assembly GCA_026074375.1). Lineage (NCBI taxonomy): Eukaryota > Viridiplantae > Streptophyta > Magnoliopsida > Asterales > Asteraceae > Tanacetum > Tanacetum coccineum. Next base: position 7,198 of record BQNB010003853.1, read on the forward strand.
TTGTATTTGTGTTTTGTGTGTGCAGGTACGGATATATCAAAAATCACAAGAAAACAGTCAAAAACGGGCAAGCACGGACACGAGAATCGGAAGAGTGAACAAAAGCCGGAAGCCAAAGCCTGAAAAAAGTCAAACCTACAGTCAACTCCAGTCAATTTTGGTCAACAAAAGTCAACAAGACCCAAAGTATCTCAAAATAACCCCTCAACTTTCAGAAAAGTCCATAAATGGTCCCTAAGCCTAATTGGGCCACACCCGGATCCATAAGCCCATTACACTAGTCCATTTACCCTTTTCTATAAACTACAAGGACTGAAATTGCCATTAACAAAAGTCTTTTATACTACTCCATTCATAAAAAAACACAAGGACGAATTTTGCCAAATCTCCAAAGTTTAAAACGATTTTACCCCCTTTCAGTTATAAAAGGGCGCCAAACACAAGTTACTGTTCATCGTCACTTTCGTTTCACTAGCCAGGGTAAAACAAGGGGCAAATGGAAATTGAGGGCTCTATTGGTCAATTCATGAGCTCCTAAACAAGATGGTAGGGAGAGATTAGTAAAATCAAGAGCAATCATTAGCTCACTCTCATGATCGAGCCAAGCCAGAGCAAGGAAAGCACACAAGGATGTGGGTTTCGCACTAAACTCACTCACCACAATGGCAGAGAACACAATGTCACATCAAAGAATGACACGCTGGCAATCCTCTATCACACACAATTTGATCAAACGGATGAGACTTAAGATCCAATGATTGAAGAAAATAGAAGACAGAGATTGAATGAAAGGGAAATGAGCTCAAGAGGCTAGAAGGATCCATGACTGGCTATAAATAGCCTCAGCTTACACACGCAGGAGACACCTTCTTTTTACCTTATTTTTCCTTTTTCTAGTTTTTTTTAATAATTTAAGGTTAACCCGCTATAAATATTGCTTTTTTGAAATTTGCTTTTTAATTATGTAATCTTCCTTTTTATGTAATGAAATAAATGTCTTTGGTTAAATAAATCCTGTGTTTACTTTTCAAATTCTCTCAAAGCCCTTTTACTCAAAAGCTCAATCTGTCTTAATAAGCTTTAATAAGCTCTTCTCAACTCTCAAGAGTCTCTAAGCTCTTGATGGAACTTAACTGAACCTAATTTTACTTTAAGAATAAATCAGCTTTGCACTTTGGGATTATTAGCTCATGGAAGGGGGATCTATAAAGGAAGGATCCCCATGGACTTATACCCTAGCTTATTATTAAGCTAGGGAGCTTGTAGCTGCCTTAATTGGTTCCTCTTGTTTAGCTAGAGGATTAGTAAGTTTCTCTTTAATTTCCTAAAGTTTTTGCTTTCAATAATTGTCTATTTACTTTCTATGCTTAAAACTGCTTATTTGCTTATAATAGTTGCTTATTTGTGCTAAAATATCTTTAATATTGCTTATTAGATTAGTTAGATCATTTGTTTTTGATTAAGTAGTTAAAAATCTTAAGTTTTCATTTCTGTCATCATTAATCTATAAAAAACCAAAAATAGTAGAAAGTAGTGTAAATCTTAGATTGCTTGCTTATTCAGTTGTTAGTTTATGTTTAATAAGTTAGTTAAAAGTTGTTTTTCATCTGGTAATTAAGTTTTAATAAGTAGATTTTAATTTCAAAAGCCTTTCCAAATCTGTCAAAGAGTATAAAGGGGTGTTTGGTTTAAGCTACTTTGACCTCTCAAAGTCAAAGTGAGTTTTTAAAATTGTTTAAGTCAGCTTAGATTTCTTAATTAATCATTAGGCAAAGAGGTTTCAAAGGTTAATTTTCATTTTTCAAAAAGTTATGGTTTATTATGATGGTTCCAGCACCAGGGCACTTTTAGTTCAAAGTTAGGATTGCTTATTCTTATTCTAGGTTCCCTTTAGCTTGTGTGTGCTTAAATTTGGTCTTAACTCACTCAATTGAGTGAGTTTAAGGCAGTAAAAGCTCTTAGGTTTGGCTGCATTTTGGTCTTTGTGGTATTACCAATTGCACCAGCAGTACTAAATCATTTAGTACTGCTGATTTTTAAGCTTCAATTTAGGATAGTATTTATAGGATCTAGAAGCTAAGTTTTAGTTATATTATAGTTTCCTAATAGGTTTAGTCCTGTCACTGCTTATTTTCCATTTCCAACTTCATTTGCTAGCTTAATTTTTGCTTAAAAACAGCTTAAACAGCCAAAAATACAAAAACAGTAGGTAATTAAGTAGTTTCTTAAATTGTTAATTTTAGCTTAAGGTATTTGTTTTTATAGCTTAAATAGATAGTTTATTAGTAGTTGCATAAGTCCTCAGAAGCTCTTAGTCCAGTATTGCTTATTGAGCTTTTGAGCTTAATTGGTTTTTGTGCTTATTTCTTTGTTTTCTGAGTTTGCTACCTTGCCCTTCATTTTCAGCTATAATCTAGTACTCTAATCTCTATTTTCTTTTCTCATCTAGTTTAAGCAACTCATAAGCTGTCTAGAACATCTTTCCTTTTTCATTTTGAGCTTATTTTGAGCTTTTTATAGCTTAATTAGTAAAACCTTGAGAAAACCACTTGTTTCTGTAATCAGCTTATTGATAAGCTCTTATAGAGCTTATTAGTGGTTTTAAGCTCATATAGCTTTTGTTAAAGTTGTTCTTGCCAGCTTATTCTCCAACTTTGCTCTTTTAAGTTTTTCCTAAAAAGCACTTTTTAGTTCATCTTATTTTTAAGGCTTTAAATGGGCTTATCTTGAAAACGGGTAGGGCTTTCAGGGTAGGTTTTGTAATTTTTGGTATTTGCTTGTTTACTCAGTTGATCCTTCGTCAGTTAGTGTATTTGCACTGTTAGTCCTTTAAGGACTTGCATAGTTAGTCCTTTATTAGTATAGTTAGTTAAAGTTTCTATTTTAATTAATAATTAGGTTAAATTTTTAATTAGTTTAATTAAAGTTTAATAAAAAAGTAAAAATTAGGGCTTTTATTTTTATTAAATTTCTGCACATTTTATTTTTCTAGTATAATTTTTATAATTTTTTTTAGGCTTATATTTTTATTCTTATTATTTTTAAGCTTTTAATTAGTATTAAATCTTAGAAAAATCATATCTTTAAATCTAAAAAGCCAAAAATAATAATTCTTTTTTTTCTAAAATTTTTCTTTTACTTATTTTGCTTAAGAAAAATATAATTTCAATTATTCCTTTTTAATTTTAGGATTTAATTAGAATTGAATAGTTTTTAATTGATAAAAAATTCAAAAATAATCAAAAAAAAATATTTTTCTTTTTCTAAAAATTTTCTTTTATCCTAATTTAGGTTTAGAAACTTAGTTTGCAATTTTAGGGTTTTAAATTAGTCATTTGCTATGTCGAGGTTTTTATTTGTTTTCCGTATTTGTTTAATTGTTTAAATTGCTTTTAATTTGCAATTTTACTTGTTGCTTTTATTTGGTAGTTATAGATCATAGAAATATTTTTGCTTTCATTCAAAACATAATCCGAGCTTAAACGAGGTTTCAATTGCACAAGTCGTTGGGGAAACGACCCGGGTGATCATTCTTCCCGAAGAAATATACGTATTATATATTATATTATATATATTTTTGAGAGTTAAATTTCCTTAGGGTATTTTCTTAATTGCTCTTTGGAATATTTTTATAGTATATTTTATAGTGTATTAAAAATACGCTATCACATAAAAAAATAGATGAATATTGGACACTAATAAGCACATTAAAGCAAGAATTAAGCAATTAAGATTAAAGAATAAGCTAGAAAAAGACTATATGAAAGAGGCAATTTACACTAAAGACATGTTTTTGGTTTTTTTTTCAAGGTTGTATATAAGACTAAAATGGCTTCTGCGGCCCTAAAAATAAGCTATTAAAAGCTAAACTAAGACAGTAAAAAGCTCAAACAGATTGAGCTTAACACCCAATGAGCTTGTGCAAACAAATTCAAGGCCTAAACCTAGCTTAAACTAATCTAAAACTGAGATTGAAAAGTGACTTTTTAAGTTTTAAAACTGGTGCTATGAACTTTGACAGATTTTGACAGATTTGCAAGTGACAAATGCACACTTATAACAACCATATTCTACTGCATTTTAAGCTTAAAACAAGCAAGAAAATGACACCCTAATGCCATAAATCAAGATCTAAGCTAATAAGCAATTATATCAACCTAAATTTCCACAGATTCAAACCATGGATACAATAAGCCTTAAACTTGATTTGTAAACTTTAAAAGCTTAAGCAAACTAACTTTTAAACTTAATTTGAGCTTATCAAAATAGACTAAAAGGTCAAGAACACTCAAGCAGTATTAACATGAGTTAATACTGCTTGTGCCAAACACCCCTTAAGAAATTTGAAAACCATATTTAAGCTTAAAACAGTTTGGTATAAGCTAAGATTTTTAAAAACAGATGATGAACAATGGATATTAAGCACTAATAAGCAATAAGAACACAAAAATAGGCACTTAAAATAAGCAAATAAGAATGAGCAATTTGAAAGCTATAAAAGACAGTTTTATATGAAAAACAATCAAGGGACATAAAAGCTAAATCATAAACATAAAAAGCATTTAGAAAGACAGAATAAGCAATGATTAAGCACAAATAAGCAAAGATAAGCAGAAATAAGCAATGAAACAGTAAATAAGCTATAAAATGAAAAGAGAAAACTTACAAAACCCTTTGCTCAAAACAAGGGCATAAATGCTCTTAAGAGCTTATCAACAAGCTCTAGCTTGTTTAAAAACAAGCTAGTAAAACCCTATAAGCCCTTCTAGGTTTGGCTTATCTTCCACAATAGCTTTTTGAGTAATTTTGAGTAAAAATAGCTTAAACACTATAAGTTATGGAAAAACTTATAGTGCTTAAGTAAACAGCTTAAGTAAAAGATAAAAAGAGCTTTTGTGAGCTTAACAAACATTTTTATAACATAAAATTCCATTAACTTAAAAAACAGGATTTAACATAAAAACATTAATTTCATTGAACTTAAAATCTGAATACAAGGCTTTTAAGGAAATATAAATAAGCTAAAACAAACTCAATATAAGCTGAAAATTTACAAATAAAAAGCTATTTAAAACTAGATACCCTAAACAAAGAACTAGTCTCTATTTATAGCCGAATACACGCTTTCTATTGTGCTTGTTATGAGAGAGGCTTCAAAAGCTTCATCATAGCCCTTCAATTTTCTTGTTCTCCAAGTTCTTGAATTACAGTCCTTGATTCTTTGTCTTTGTTCATCATCCAATAAGAACTCATGGGATTGCCAAGGTGGAATTGGCTGTTTGTGATGTGGGGTTGAGGGATAGTGATGGGGTTTTGTTTGTTAGAGCAGGGGTCGAGGGATAGTGATGGGTGAATAATAGGATTGGCGGGAAAGGTTTTGATATAATTTGGGTTAACGGGGTTAAGGGAAAATGGTAATGGGGTTAATGGTTAGGGACTAATGGTGACATAGTAAAAGGACTAGCAGTGTTAGTCCTTGAGGACTAACGAGTAAACCCATGACTCATGGGGGTTAGGTGATTGTTGGGCTATTTGTGTTAGGATTGGGCCCAGTTATTATGGTTTATTGACTTTAAGGCCTTATAAGGGCTTAAAACTTCAAAGGTAGGCTTATGATTGATGAATAATGGGCTGACCCGGCCCATTAACTTGGGTGCGGGTTGGTCCATGCACACGTCTTTGGCTTCGACTTTGACTTTGACTTTTCAGCATTTTGATTTGACTTTTCACGCTCTTTCCATTCTCGTTCAGGAATAGTGATTGCGGAACCGGGAGTCGGAGCAACAACACGGTCAGCAGCCCACATGGGTTCATCATCCATTGGGTAAAGGTTTTCAAGAGTAACTAGAAAGTGACGGAAGTGGTTGATGTCGAGAATTGGCGGATAGACAATTCTCGGGTTTTTAGGTGGATTGTTTCTTTGATCGAATGGAACTCTTCTGTTTCGTCGACGACGTCTTCGATTCAGAGTACGTTCAGGTTCAAGTAATGGTTCAACAAGTTCAGAATTGGAAGCACGTGTATGCATCCAAAGGAGAATTTGTTCGGGTCAGTTTGCCAGAAAACTGTACGGCGATTTGAAAAAGAGGGAGAGTTAAAGAGATTTTCCAGAGTTTGACTACAGAACAGCTAAGAAATCCCCGGCAACGGCGCCAAAAACTTTGATGTGTTTCAAAAGCTTTAAATTTATAAGACTGAAAATACCGGACAATTATATGGAAACACACGGGTAAAAGTATAACCCACGTATGCAGTATAATCTTTTTAGGTAAGACCAGGTCGTCCACAGGGATTAGAGTAGTGTTCGAATAATCAGAAAGAAAATAGACTTTAACAATTTTGAAAATAACTTTAGTTTTATCAATGATAATAAAGATGACTACTCGGATAGTTGAGAATAATTTATAAGTGTTGGAAATGATTTGACCTCGAAGATGGGACTTTAATTTATAAAAATGATTTCTCGTCAGAAAACGTTTTTACGAATTAACTTGATTAACTTAAGACTTATATTTAGTTAACTAGACCAAATGTGTCACTCAAATAATCCAGTTATTATTATATCAAAGCTTATTTTGTTTATCAATTTACGAAAGTGGATTTCTCAGCACAGACGTTAAAGACCATAGACAAATCTTTAAAACCACATAGATCATAACGGATCTTTCGACCTATACCGATATGATTATATAATCTAAGTTGATAAGCAAAAATAGATAAGATAAGATATAACAGGTTTGCAACATAAGCTTAAGATTAAAGCGATCAAGATCATACCAAACACTTATTCATTATCGTAACTTCACCGAGTAGTCATGAGAGATTTAGCCTCTCATGGCTAAGGAGTTCATAACAAAAGCACACTTTACATAAACTTCCATTATTTCAACAACTAGGTAAGAAAACTTCTTCGTTCTTGATCGTTAGATCTTTTTCTTCAAAGGAAAAGGTGTTTCTTGGTGTTTTGGTAAAAGGAGGGAAAGTATGTGTGTGTAAAATGGGATAGAATGTGAGGAATGATTGTGAGGAGGGATGCAAATTCGTCCTCAATTTATAGGCAAGATTGGGTGCAAAGTGCGGCGCACTTAGGAAAAAGTGCGGCGAACTTTGGGTGTTAATGCGATAGCATTTAATGGCTTTTACTGGAAGTGTGGCGCACTTAAAAATAAGTGCGGCGGTTTTGGGGAGTTAATGCAGGTGCATTTATTAGACTTTACTTTAGGAGAAGGTGTGGCGCACAATATTATAAGTGCGGCGATTTTGGGTTTCGGGGGAAAGTGCGGCGCACAATGTAGCAAGTGCGGCGGACTTCTTGAACTTTGGCTAGAAATCTTTTCTTTTCTTGTATTCGTCTCCCAAAGTGTATAGATTCATGAGCTTGGGCCTGTAGAGTCTTCAAGTGAACCTATAAGCAATTCAAGCTAATTTAAGTACCAAAAGTTCACGAGAAATGATAGAATAAACATAAAATAACGCCATAGAAACATGTATAATTTGGGCGTTATCACCATCCCTGGCTTCAATAACCATGTCATAATCCATAGATGTATCTGGTCCATTTTCAAAAACAATGGCACCTAATGTTTGAGATGTCGGGAGGTCATATTGTCGAGAACCAACACAACTGTATAACCTTAGTTTGAAATGTGGTATAGATTCAACGCGACATTTGTCTCTGGTTGTTCTGAAATTCTGTACCAATTTGTTGTGTTGATCCAGAAAAGCAATCAAGGATTGAACTATTTGTGGGTCTAAACCATCAGAATCAACGCCCCTAAAATGTCGCATCCTATTAGCTACCTCATGCTCTGTATCATATATATAAAGTTGCAAAAACCGAGGAGCGTCGCCCGAGGATGGACACATGGCGCCTATCCAATGATAAATTTGTCCAGAAATCTTGAACACATAAGGACCCCTTCGATTGTTTATGGACTCGTCCACGTGAGCCCCAAAAGAAGTCATGGCAAACATCAGGTTGTATGCACGTATATTATCTAAGAAATGACGGTCTTTTAACAGTTCTTTCATATAATTAGGTGGATCTCTTTACTACTGCAGAACAATTTTCCCTCCTGAACAACATTTATTGTACATCAGACGGTGACCGTTTGTATATCCTTTCAACCATTCACCATACCAAAATCTGGCGCCGCAATGGTTACATGACCACTCACAGTCACCTATGTCAACATACATGGAAGATACTCCTAACCAATATAAGAGGAAGTTCAGATATGAATAGACGGAGTAGATAACAATATAAACACGAAAGCTAAATTCAGACGTAAGTAGACAGAGTACATAACGATGTAGATTTAAAAGGTAAAGTCAAAAATGTCACCTTTAGTTTTGAAATTTGATGATGACAAATTATGATGTTCGTCATTTTGATAAATAGGTGAGCCACTGCATTCTTTTATCCCGAGAAGAGTTAAAGTTGGAGCGTTTTCTTTTCGTTGGACAAAAACCCTGCGTGATTTGGGCTGTATTAATGGTGAAACTGAAGGTTAGATCCTACCTAGTAACAGACAGTATATGAAGCTATAAAAAGAATAGAAAAGAGCAAACCTTCGCCAGACGATGATTGTTCCTTTGCCAGACGAAGTTGTGGCTGTTCATTTTCGCGATCAGTAAGCTTAAAAGAGCTTTCACCTACATGGTATCACTCGTTATAAAAGTAACTGGTTATTAAAAAGGGAGGAAAAATGTTTTAAAGAACACGTGCTGCATATCTCCAACACTTAGATACCTGGAGTTGCTATGCTCCCGACATCGCGATAGTACTGTACACATTTATTGTGCCAGATAGTGTTGTATTGAGCTTCAGAGCTATACAAACTCGAGAGACAATTGAAAGCAGGAAATTCAAAGTAAGTTGGTAGTCTATCTGTTTCATTTCTACCGGGATAAGTTTGTGGGGAAATTGTTCCTGTGAGCCCAAATAGAAGGTAGGAAAATATTGTAAAGCATATATTGGCAACATATTTCACACGGAGGGTACTAAACTGTAAACGGAAACCACTACTATTTAAAGTGTAAACGAAGAGTAGTTTACCTTTTTTTATCAGTTTGTGATGCAGAGGACGGTCAACCGTCAGATTGTCTAACACAGGGGCTGTCCGACATCATCTTATTAACCACTTTGCTGTGACACTTTTTTTTTCTTTTTTTTGAATTCGTAGAAGTAGATGTGAGTTTATCTGCGACCATGTACGGAATGAAAATTCAGCAACACATAAACAAAAAAGAACGTACAAAAAACTAATAGGCACGACTATACCTTCGTTGGATAGACCTTTTAGGACTGAGAAACCAATTTTTTTTGCTTTCTGTCACAAACAAAATGCGCTGCATAATGTTCACCTACATTACACAGTTTATATTAGAAAAGCTACGTTACATTAACTAATCGTAAACTGAAAAATATTTGAGATACATATACCAATCACATACCGTCAAACGCGAGGGTATACCCCTTAGGATGAGTAAATGCACTTGCAATGTTAGTAACACCTCCTTTTGCAGACAACATATATACCCTTGAGTGTTCAAAATCCATGACAATCTGATTGTCAAAAATATCAGACCCGAAAAAAGACCCCCCACCGTCGTCATTTACAGTTGGTAAACGAACAGCCGAATTTTCAAAGTCCAAAATAAACTTAGTTCTCGGAATGTGACTCACGAAAGCCATCCCAAGTGAGCCAGAATAACCAGTATTAACCAAAGTACTGCTACCATGACCAGCAGAAACATGCCGTAACCCATATTCTGAACTAACGACCTTGGAAAACGTAGGTCTATAACCAACATACGAATAATTTCCACCCATTTTTTGGTCAGCGTGTTCACTCATGTTCATATTACCGGTTTCTATATTTGAGATATCAAATTTATCTGGAGTCTGTGATTCAGTTATGTTATCTAATTCGACATCTTCAGTAATTTCTAAGGAACATTCTGCATTCAAATCTATAACTGGCTTCTTTTCTTTCATCATGGGCATTTGTAGTTCAACTATAGTATGTGGTTCAACATCTTTGGCAATTTGTAAAGGGCATTGAGTATTTAAATCTATAATATGTTTTTTTTTCTTTCATGGTTTGTGTAAGTCAAACAATTAGGTGCAAATATAAAAGTGTACGTAAATTAAACAATTAGACGCAAATATAAAGAAAACAACGGAGGAAGAGAATAGTAACAATTAAACCACCAAGATAACACCTACAATTACCTTAATACCTTAACAAAGATGCGGAGGTCTAGAAGAACACTGCACCCAAAAATTGACACTGAATATGGATTTTTTTAAGAAATCAAAGATGGAAAAAAAATTAAGATACGGAACATACCTTGCTCAAGAAATCCTAATATGAAAATGGTAAAATCTAAAGAGGCGACGATGAAGATGAAGTATGGACAGGTGTAATGTTAATGAAATATTATAGTTTACACGTACACAAACCCTAACATAATAGTTTATAGATGTAAGAATGATAGATCTGAAACGAACCAAACTGATAATTTTATTAATAATGAAGACAAACACAAAAACAAAGAACAATGATAGGTTTTCCCAAGTCCTCGGACCGGTTCTATTCCCTCCTCCCTAAACTGATGACTCCTAACCCTATTTATACTCACGTATTCTTGTTCAACAAGATAACATTAATAGGAAAATACTTAATAAAAGGAAACTAAATAAAAAAAGAAAACTAAATAAACACTAAGCTTCTAGCAGCTTTTATTATTGACTCTTAGACCCCTCGATATAGATCATCAGTTCGTATCATTACTCCCCTCCCAAAAACACACCTTGTCCTCAAGGTGTGGATTCAAAATTTCATATTAATTAATCTTGGAACCACGATTCCGTGATTTGAAGCTAAGGTCTCGTTCTTCTACCTCATCACTTTCATCAACCAACAGTACTTGCAAAGTGCTACTCACGTACCGATGACCGGGTGTGTATTTCTCCTCACACCTGAAACATAGTCCTTTAGCTCTCCTATCTTTTATTTCTGACTCGGTGATCCTTCGAAAGTTATCTCCTTTACTAGTGGTTTGTCCGACTATCGCAGCCACACCCTTAGATTGCATAACACCCTCATATAACTCGTTGTCTTCAATTGATACAGCCAACTCCATAGCATGGTTCAAACCTTCGGGATTCATGACCCTAACTGTTGCCCTAAGTGCAGGTTTAAGCCCTTTTATAAAAGTGGCTTCCATCACACTTTCGGGAATCCCAACCAGTTGGCAAGCCAGTTTTTCAAACAAAGCAACGTACGCTCGAGCCGATTCTTCTTGAGTTATTGCCAAGAACTGCTCATACAGATTCCCTTCTTGTGATTGTTGGAACCGTATCAACAAGCGCCTTTTAAAGCCATCCCACGAATGGAATGGAGTTCGTCCCTCACTCCATCTATACCAAGATAGAGCCTCGCCTTCCATACATAAAGCTGCTGCTCGTAATTGTTCTTGTTGCGGAAGTTCTTGAATCTCAAAATACCGTTCAACTCTATATATCCATCCATATGCATCTTCACCATCAAACAGGGGCATCTTCAGTTTCCTCATCCGGTGTTCATATTTATTATGTGTCTCCCTTTCGACCCTCGTTGTTGGTTGTCCAAAGCCTGTTGGTTGTCCAAAACCTGTTGTTGGTTGTCTAAAACCTGTTGGTTGTTCAAAACCTGTTGCTTCAAATTCTGAACCAAAACTTGTGCGTTGCCTATTGCGATCATCATTCATATGATCTAGTTTCCCTTGGACAGGTTTGCTGCTTGAGTCTTCTAACTCTATGAAATCACTTCTCTGATTTTTCCCAATAGCAGTGCTCAGATCATTTTGGAATTTAGGCAATGGAAACCCAAGATCATCATAAGTTCTTCGTATTGGTGGTACATACGGGGCCGTCTTAGCAGGTACCTTGGTAATTTGATGAACATGATCCACATGTGTTGATTGTGATGGAGCAGTACCCAAGATTAGTAGCCTGAGTTCCTCAAACTTCGGATCTAACATCGCATATGATTCTTCCTTCATATCTTTGATACTCGCATCTAACTTTCTAATACCGTCATCAATCTTCTTCTCCAAAGCATCCATGCTTGCTTTTGCTTCTACCTTTTACTCGATGAATTCAGCATCCAATTCAACAACTTTTTGTTAGCCATGACTGATGAACAGTGTTTCGGGTGAACAGTGTTTCGGGTAAATAGTGTTTCGAGTGAAAAAAACTATGGCCCAAATCTGGCTCTGATACCAATTTGATACGAACCAAACTGATAATTTTATTAATAATGAAGACAAACACGAAAACAAAGAACAATGATAGGTTTTCCCAAGTCCTCGGACCGGTTCTATTCCCTCCTCCCTAAACTGATGACTCCTAACCCTATTTATACTCACGTATTCTTGTTCAACAAGATAACATTAATAGGAAAATATTTAATAAAAGGAAACTAAATAAATAAAGAAAACTAAATAAACACTAAGCTTCCAGCAGCTTTTATTATTGACTCTCAGACCCCTCGATATTGATCATCAGTTCGTATCAAAAACCCGCGAACCCAGCAAAGTAAAACTTGAGGATATTGAGAAAATTCTTAAAGAAGCTCAACTAAAAAGCTATGAGTTGGTTAATATAAGGTCACCAGTACGTTACTTTCAACGGCAACAGTGGGTTACTAGTCCTAATTTGTGCAGATTTGCACAAGTAGAGTCTGCATGACTTGATTTATGAAGACGACTTTAAACCAAGAGTTGGCAAGAGTAATAAAGTTATTTTTAAATTTGAAAAGATAGAGAGATATAGACACATAGAAAGCTGGTCCCACACAAACCTTCCAATACCTGACCATCTTGTGTGGATACAAAACAGTCGCATTCTTTAAAAGTCAATCCCAATTTTCAAACCTAAACCTTGAAACAAACGAAGATTATGATCTTTGATTTCTAAAACCCATAGTCAAATCCTTAAACAAACGCACCCTTACTTTATGACTGATGCAGTGGCGGAGCTTCATAAAATATTATAGGAGGGCCATCAACGCAATACTTGTATAATAGGATGGCAAAAGCTAAATTATATTTTTTACACATAAAAATCATAGAAGATACCCTACTAAAAAAATTTCTAGGAGGGCCACCACCCTCTCTAATCCTCAAAAAGCTCTGCCTTTGAACTGATGTATTATACAATTTATTTACATACTAGACTATAGACCTGCGGGTTTCGCGGGTGGCAATTAAAATGTTTCTTATTTTAACGTTATCAATAAATAATTGAAACTTACAATTCATGGGTTGAAAGAATACAAAACAATCATAGAATTTTAAGGAATGTGGTGAAATTAAGTTTCGTAAGTCATGTAGGCTTGTAGCAATAACATGACCTGCTTCATCTTTCATATTATGTGAATCATGTTATGTGAATCATGTCTATTGGTTTAACATAACCTGGATCTTTGCTAAGAAACCAAAAGAGCACCAATGAGTCGAAATAGCATACGTTCACAAAAATACCATACAAGCTACACCGGTAAAATAACACCAATCCTGAGCTTGCCAACAATACACCGATCCATGCGAAAAACGCATCACCAGCTGTCATCCTTGGCAAATTCGAAGCTGTGGCTACAAAGAAATATAGTTAAAAAAAATTTGGTCATGTCTCATCAATCTTTGGTTATTGCACACATGTACATTATTTGTAAAGATTAGAAAAATACCCATTACGGCTGAACTAATATAGGTCATAAGTAGCAAAACTATTACACATAAAAGTGCTGGTGCAAGGCCAAGTTCTGAAAATCTCCCAAGTGTACTGGTTACATCCCAGCTTTTGTCTAAAACCCTCCTAACATTACCCTGCACAATCAGATACAACACAAATGATACATGGTCATAATATTTTCTTTAAGTTGTATTACTGAAGAACTATCCATAATTTTTTTTATCTCATCCTTGTATTAGAAACACCACTTTATTGCGTTTATAAGTTTATAATCAGATAGGCTATATTCGTCTTCGTTCACATCTTTCAAATGTCCTTTCCTATTTAGTTTTAGGCTCCGTAAAGCATCAGCCAATACACGATTACAAATCCTTCCATGCTATTTATCATGCCCTTATACGATTTCTTTATTGAGCCTTGTAACAATAACATGAACTCTGACTCGATGATGAAAGGGCAAACGTGTTCTGGTAAAAACAACTTAAGTGCACCTTTTATAAAACCTCCCGCACCCAACAGCATATATGGACTATATTATACCATGGCAAAAACCCATTCTTAAGGAGCTTTAGCGTAACTCTTTTTGCTATTCTAAAAGCTAATAAGCACATTGTTAGAAGTTTTAGACTAAATTTTTTGGATTTTGATAATAGCATAAGGTAAAAGCGCTTTACTTAAGCTTAGCCAAACACCCCTTAAAATAGTTACACATACATAAATTTTGTTTTAATAAGCAATCTCTTTTCTTTTTGGAACGATGGTAGGCCACATAGCTTATAAGCAATCCTAATCACGCCGTTATCAATGCAACCAAGTTTAACTTTCTTTTATCAACAATGTAACCGAGTCAGCTTGGTACCGATTTTATGTGACTATGAAATCAGCCAACTAAATAAGTTAAACCAAACACCCTGTTAATAATCTCATAACACTTTTACTTCACCATGGTAACAAGAAGATGAGATGATAAGAATTGTAGAGAGAGAAACTAGAGAGAGAAAGTAGGAAGAAAATAAAGAGAGGTTGATTAAACTTGCAAAGTTACAAATGAGACCAACACCCTCTCTATCCTTGGAGAGGGGTATTTATAGTTAAGACTAAAAGGCTTGCATGCCTTTAGTAATTCTACGGGCCGGGCTCGGGTTTACTTGGGCTTTCGCCCGATACACGTGACCGATTAGATTACAAATAAGAGCCCGTTTACCCGTCTAGACTATTACAACGTATATTAATTTAGTGACCAAGACCTAAAATAATTATGAACGAACTTCCATTGTTCGACTCAATATTTTGAGGCTAACACACCCCTTAATTATACACACACATACGTACAAATTTCAGCAGCCGCATAATAGTAGCAATTGTATCAATTTGATTAAAATTTATAACAGCTAAAAAAGGGTCGAAAGTAGCTATGTTGTTTTGGTTTCTCCCCAACTAACCTGTGTTTACATGTTCTTGCATAATCAGGTTCATGCCTTTAATCAATAGTCACCTAAAGGCGAGGTAGCTTCAGGACAACTTTTATTCTTTCTCTTGAGGCTGCGCCCTTAGGCCAATCCAACCTACCCTTTCTCGCATATTTCTCTGCATGTCGGCTGTAAAAAAGTAGTATATGATTTAGGTGCAAGACAATACCAATTAATATGTATTTAGACTGAAAATGATAAGAGAAAGATCACTTACTCTGCTTTCTTTGACATGTGTGAAGGCAATAAGCCAAGGACCCTCTCCATCATAGCAAGATGTTCCAAGTTCTTGTGTGTTTGGAACAAAGCCTCGCCCTATCCAAAAAGAAATACAGTTAAGAATAAGCTAATGTCACTTGGTTCTAACTTGATATGGAATTGTATAAATGATGCCACATATCATATCCAAATGAAAAAAGGTCTTAAATCATTCATCATTTTCCAAATGTTGTATGCAAGAAAGGCCGAGTCAGATAATCATGAATCAAAACTAACATTCTCTTAAAAAAAGGAGCAAAATCAAAATTATGTCTTAAATTTTTCATTCCTTTGACAAAGCATATTATGCTAAAAGGAAGCTTCAGTTACGCGAAAACACCTTACCCGCGATTAGGGGGTACATCAACGGTTCAGCCGGGCTTTTGGCTAAATTTTAGCTGTATCAGTTTCATAAAGCTTCAAACTGAAGATGACCATTAGACATATAATTAACATTTTGCGGGTCTCATTAAGACTAAGGACTGAACTGGGGTTTAATTTATTAAATGGTTTATGCCTTAAACAACAGGTCTATCAGATTCAAAGAATCTCCTAAGACAAGGGTTTCCAGCTTTTAAAGCGTAGGATCATCTAACGACAGCTGTATTAGATTTATGCCATGCTTGCTAGTTCTCATTACCAAAACGCTCAAACATAACAACACGGTAAAGTGAATCAATAGATTTACTATCTTTTCTGGAAAATTTTGTCAATTCATTTACTGGACCTTTATCGATAATCCAGTTAACTCAACTTGATTCATTATCGAATCTCCAAGTTACCTACCGCAGTGCTGTTGATGATTGACACGGAAGGGATACCATTCGTCAAATGTGAATACTAAAGAGTATCACTCTGAATGTTCTGGCAGAATCATAAGGATAATGCGTAGGACTGTTTGTCAACAACTTGTGAAACTTAATGATGTTTTTTTTTTTTTTCTACTAGATGTTTGTCATGGAATATGTCCCTAGATGAGATTTATTTGATGATCTCTTGGCTCTAGACTCGATTAGTGCGTTTTTGTTTTAGTAATCGGAGGCTGGAGCAGACTGCCACCTATTCAATATCAACTAACTCGGAGTGAGAAAGTCAATAGAAGTCGTGTGTATCTCCGTGACAAATGAGACAAGTTTCTTTTGAGAGAAACCCGAATGGCTGGGAAGGGTTGTGCATTGCATCATTGGTCCATGATGTCCGCTTCAATGTTAGCAATCATCATTGTGATTCTGATAGCATATGAATTGACCCGGTTTCTGCCAATTTTTGTTGTGGAGGGCTTCTATTCTTAGACCCATTATCCATACATTCTTTTTCATTCTTTAACCCCTTCAATGCTTACCAAGACGTCCAATACTAACACCTTGTTGTGATTGTTCTAGTGTTACGTCAAATCTTATCGACATTCTTCTTATACACATTCATCTACTCCAATCAAACCTAAGGATTGATAATTTCTAACTATGAGTGCCTTAAGGGAAGATCCTCCGTCCTTGTGGATCATAGGACAAATACCTAACCTTACCACCTTATGACTTCAGAATCGTCGTGAAATAAGATGTTGTAGGGTATGAGATCGTAAACCATAAACCTTTTTCGAAGAGTATCAAGCACTTTGAGTCGAAAGATCACTTATTATTTTCAAGATCACATTTTAAATACATTTCTCCCCTTATTTAAATACTAATGCACCTTAGTTTTTTTGAAATACTTTTGTATTAAAATTTTCTTGAAATACCATGAGGGAAATCTTTTACTTAGCAATTGAATTACATGGAACATAAACTTGCTCCCCCTCAATTTTACATATGTTTGACACCAAAACAATGAAACACCTAAGTTGTAAAATGAAATATAAAAATTGAGGTTGAACACTTAGTCATCTTATAACTATCATTCTATTGAATTGTCATTATTATCTTGTTGTTATTAAGAGACTTTTTTGGGAATGGTTTGAATACATAAGAATGGTCGTGAGATGATGTATCCAAACTCATTAAATGTTGTTTTTTGAAACTCCCCTTAGAAATGATTAGCGATGAACACACAATTTTAAAGATTATAAACGTCAGTGAGAAATTCTTGAAAAAATATTTCAACATTTTGAAAAGACATCATGTTAGTAAGACTTCTTCTTCCAACTCTAAGGAGTAAGCTCACATTATGCGTACACTATCCCTTTTTCTGAGCTTAAAACTTTTGAATGTCTGGTAAGGAACATACTCACGACCGAGAAAAAGTTGAATATCTCGTTGTAGGATAGAGTTATCTTATATGATAAACTTTCTTTATTTGAAGTCTGGTACGTAACTGATATTTTGGCACATAAGACATCAAGAAAAATTAGAAATGTGTTTTGAAAGCAATTTGAAACCTCCTGTTCGAACTACATTTACACAGCCTGTGTCGATATTAAATCAACATTTCTAGGTACGTTAACATTTATCGATTAAAGAGACATTCGAGAAAGAATATTTTTTTGAAACAATTTCCTAATTTTTTGATTTTGTAATTTTCTTTTTGAAATTTTATATTTTTTTTATTTTCTTTGAAATTTTAAATTGTTTATTTTTCTTTTTTCAAAAATATGTACATGGTTGATGATTTGATGAGGCATACAAGCAGAATTCATTTGTCAGAACCCAGTTTCAAAGCTGGAGTCAAACATCTCATAAGACAATTCGTCAGACGAGATACTAGAAACCTTTCTTCGTAAAGGGCTTTAGTAAACATGTCAGCCAATGGTAATCAGTTCTGACCAGTACAATTCAAATTATATGCTGTATATCAACCTGTTCTTTGATGAAATGATACCGAGTATGGATGTGCTTTGTACGGGAGTACTGTACGGGGTTTGCATGAATGCTGTGCTGACTGAGAGTCCAAAACAACGGTATTTTGTTGTAGTTGAAAGCCATAATCTGAAGCGTGGTCCACATCTTCATTACTTGAGCACAACTTGCATATAACACCACGTATTCTCCTCTGCATGACATTGCAGAACAGTCTGCTTCTTTGAGACTCCACTGACTAGCTTATCACCTAGGTAACTGATTCCTCCAGAAGTGGCTTTTTGCGAAGTAACACCAACGCAACGCATGATCGACATCTGAAAAAGCAGTTAGCTCAAAGGGCCCAAACCTTCGGATACCAGAGTCCCTATGTGAGAATGGTACGATCTAGAATCGAAAGATCCTTTTAACCTCTTTGAGGTGTTTTTTAGTCGGTCTTGCTTGATACCTTGCACAATAACATACAACATGCACTATTCTGGTCTACTAGATGTCATATACATGAGTGACCCAATTTTGCTACGGTAGTCAGTTTGGTACTACGGGTTTCACCACTCAAGTCTGCATCTAATATAATTATTTAATGACTGAGACCTAATATAGTTATGAACGAACTTCCATTGTTCGACTCATTATTTTGAGGCTAACAGCATCTAATTTAGGTTTCGTAGCCATTGGTGTACCAATGCTTTGTCCTTTTTCCACACCATGTTTTTTCAGAATCTCTAAAGTATATTTGGCATGATTGATAAAAATACCGCGTGGGGATTGGTGGATCTGAAGTCCTAAAAAGAATTTCATTTCCCCTATTAAGGACATCTCAAATCTACCGTGCATTAATTTTTCAACACGTTTTGAAAATTTAGGGTTTGTGGAACCAAAAATAAGGTCATCAACGTAAATTTGCACTAGTAGAATGTCCTCCCTGTATTTTATTGTGAATAGGGTCGGGTCAATGATACCTTTAGTAAAACCTTTGGAAATCAGGAATTTTGAGAGTTCATCATAGCAGGCTCTTGGAGCTTGTTTTAATCCATATAGAGCTTTCCTTAGACGGTAAACTTTGTTTGGATGATCAGGATCAACGAATTCGTCTGGTTGTGCAACATAAACCTCCTCCTTCAATGGACCATTAAGAAATGCCGTTTTCACGTCCATCTGATAAATTGGAAAAGACTTGTGTGCAGCATATGCGACAAAAATCCTAACAGCCTCCAAGCGAGCAACTGGAGCAAATGATTCTTCGAAATTAATACCTTCTTCCTGAGCATAACCCTTTGCTACAAGTCATGCTTTGTAGCGAATTACAGTTTGGTCTTTATCCTTTTTGTTTTTCCATAACCACTTTAGCTTGATTACGTTCTTGCCAAAAGGTTTGTCAACGAGTTCCCAGACTTGTAGTCTGTCAAACTGATGAAGTTCTTCCTGCATTGCTTCTATCCATGCAGAATCAGCCATTGCTTCCTTAATGTTTTTCGGTTCAACAATACTCACGGTGAGTGCGAACATACACATTTCAGGATCTGTTGCAAGTTGTCGTCTTGTTTGAACTGGCTTGGATGGATTTCCACGAACTTGAGTTAACGGGTGATCTTTTGTCCATCGGTATTCGGAATCTTGAGGTTGATTGAAGGTATGCACATTTGAATTACCAATATTGCGTGAGGAAGACTCAACATTTTCTTGTACCGGTGTACAGAAAGGATTGGTAAATTCTGCTTGATCATTGTTGTTTTCTTCAGCATTGACATGTGTTGGAGTTGATGGTTCTGTTGTAGGGTGAATATTCGTTGAAGGTAGTGTGTCTTGTTTAGCAGAATCGTCGGTGGGAGAAGAAGACTTGTTGACACGTGAAGTACCCGCATTGAAAAATTCATCGTACAAAGGACCAAAAAGAAGATCCAACTCCTGTTGTGATGGAACTGTTGTATCTGCTGAAGGAGAAACATTTTGTAGTTCTGGTGCGGGGTCAGGGTTGTCATAATCTGACGCCTTTTGTCGTTGGGGAACGAGGCCTGAAGTGTTATTAGCAACAGACGTCTCTGACATCTCTTTGATCTCATCAAATCTGAGATGGATGGATTCAACTATCAACCTTGTTCTCTTGTTGTAGATACGATATCCCTTTGACTGAGTGGAGTATCCTACCAAAATGCACGGATCCCCTTTTTCTTTCATCTTATCCAAATTTTCACCATCTCTTGTTAAGTAACAAGTGCAACCAAAGATGTGAAGGTGTTTAATTGAGGGTTTTCTGTCATTAATGATGTGATATGCCGTTTTCTCATGAGTTGGGATGATGATTGATCTGTTTTGAGTATAGCATGCGGTTGCAATTGCTTCAGCCCAAAAGAATAAAGGAAGTTTAGAAGCCGAAAGCATCGTTCGAGCAGCCTCAACGAGAGTGCGGTTTCGTCTTTCGACAACGCCGTTCTGTTCAGGTGTTCGAGGAGTAGAAGTTTGATGCTCAATTCCTTCTTCTTTAAAGAATGCATTAAGTGTCTTGTTTAAGAACTCAGTGCCTCTGTCAGTGCGAACAGAAATTACTGGGGCTTGAAGATTTCGTTGGATCATCGTGAGAAAGTCTTTTAAAACTTCTGGTGTTTCATCCTTGGAACGTAGAAAGAGAGTCCAAGTATATCTGGAGTAGTCGTCGACAATTACCAGAATATATTTCTTCCCATTTTAGCAACCCGCATTGGACCACATAAGTCTATATGAAGCAAGTTTAACCATCCTTTTGAACTTGGAACAGTCTTTGACTTGAATGAACTTCGTTTTGCTTTACTCACTTCACAAGAGGAACATAGTTGATCCTTGACATACTTCAGTTTTAGTAAACCAATCACAACATCTTTCTTTCAAAGCAAGTTGATGTAGTCGAAGTTGAGATAAGAAAGTCTTCGATGCCATAACCACGCTTGAGTTGGTAATGCTTTAGCCATAAGACAGATTGGAGTTGATGAAGTTGTTTCTTGAAGAGAAATTGTGTAGAGATCAGTTCCACGATTACCAGTTAGTAAGTCGTTTCCCTGAAGATCTCTAACAAAACACGTAGATTTTCGAAATGCAACCTCGAAATCCGTATCACAGAATTGACCAACCGAGAAAAGATTGTGATTGAGACCTTCGACGTAGTAAATCCTTTTTATCGTGATATTTCCTTGAACCAAATCTCTATAACCAAGAATTGGAGCAAATTGATCATTGCCAAAGCGAACGGTACCCAAGTATTTTTCAACAAAATTGCACAGCAGAGATACATTGCCCGTCATATGCTTGGTGTTCCAGTGTCAACAATGAATAAGGATGTTTTGTACAATCTGCTAGAGAAGTAGAGGACGATGGAACACATGACCAACATTGGATCCTAAAGTGTTTGTGCGTTTCAAGACATTAGTTATCCACTAGATTGTATTATTACGCAAACTAACTTCTTTTAGGCACACTTTCATTCCTAACTTGTAGGTACCATTGCTTTTTGTTGTCTTAGGAACCCATTTCTTTTGAGGTCTAGGAAAACCCATTTCTTTAGTAGTTTAGGAACCATGGTATATGATGAAGGACATTGTTGTGCTATCCACCATTCCATGCCTTAACTTATTTTCTGTATAGCATCCATCCGCTCCCTATAGTAACTCTTGGAAATTGTTGGTAGTGGATTCTGTTGCAACTGTTTTCTTTTGGGGTGTTGCATCAGATTTGTTGCTTGACGTTTGGTTTCCTAGTAATAATAGGCACTACAAATAGGCCTTCTTAGGTTTAGCATTCAAGTCATTAAGTATTTTCGAAACACAAGCATCATGATTCGAATTAAACACACATTTTCCACAAGTAGCACAAACAGCATTAGCATGCGAAGATCTATTGGAGATGTCATTACACGCAGTTACAGACTTTGTTTTATTAGAAAATTACTAGGAATACTAGGGTGTTCTTCTACTTCAGTCTCTTAAGCTTCGATGACTAGTGTATGGCACGACTTTTCTATTCATTTGATTGCTCCTTGGCTGTGTCTGCTCAACATTAGTTGTGTTGAGCTACTCATGTTAATGTAGAAGCGCGAGGATTAGTATTCCTTAAAAGTCGGATTCAACTGTGGTGCTCTAGTCTGTGTGTTACTACTTGAAATGCGATACATGCCTGGTTTAATCACGTTTGTGTTTCTTACAGCTTGCATTGCTGTCTGAGGTAAATTCTGTAGAGTGACTGGTTTTGATAAACTCTCGATCATAGTTTTTAAAACTGAATTTTTTCTTTGTAAAATATTGTCTATCAAGGAGAGTTTGAAAAAAGGAGCCGGTTTCCTAAAACAGATGGTTTTGGAATTCTTTGAGGCATTTTGGTTTGTCGAACAACATGATGGTTTTATCAAACTTAGTGTCTACAGATTTTCCCTTGAATTTTGCAACTGAGTTTTTTCACTCACTTATTGCATGTTCTTGTCTGCAGTTGAGCTCTTTCAAATCTTTGTCATTTTCATCATATTGTTCCGTTCTTTTCGAAATACATTGGTACGCCGTTTCTTTGCAAACACTTGGTCATTTTTAAGTTGTACTTGACATTCTGGTTAAAGCGATTTCAAGAGAATTTAGTGTTTTTCTAATCTAGCAAATCGCTATAAAAGCTCAGTGTCAAATATCTTTACTTACAACAATCAGTTTGTGCAGAAAGCCTTTTGTTCAAGACAGGTCACATTCCATGACTTTTATGAAGATATAAGCATTGCAATTCAGTGATCTCATCTAAATAAGATGAAGTTAGCAATTAAGAAACACATGACATCTTTAAGACACAACATCTTTGCAAAAGCATATCATACATGTTGGAAAATTCTGCCTTATCAGATTCAAGTTCATCAAGTTCATCTTCAAGAGATTCAACGTACTTTAAATCTGCATGCATTTCTTTCTTAAGTTCATGTATAAACGCGAGACTATCATCCTGAGTCTTAAGGGCAAGGGGCATCAAACATTTCTTAACTAGGATTTCCATATCCTGAGCAGTTGGGTGTCGAAGATAAAGATGGTCGTTCGAATGTTTTACCCATGCTTGATTGACGAGTTCGTTCAGATGATTGATGTTGTTTGTCATGACATTATATGCTTGTCTACTTTTGCTTACAGATTTAGACACTGGTAAGAAATCTATGTTTTTGAAAACATTTGGTTTTGTTTTTACAAATGATTTTCTCCACATTTTCTTTCTTATTTCATTTGCCTGTGCGAACTGAATTTCATAATGCTGGGTTGGGGGTTTGAAAATTTCATAAAGACTATTTAACTTCGTGTAGTCAAATGGTTTGACTAAGTCTTTATTCAAAACATATTGATCGTCTCTCATTCAGCAAGAGTCAGGATCTCTTCACTATCGAGGATGAGTCTGGTTGCTGGATCATATTGAGCCTTTTTGTGGTACATTGGATTGGCAAAGGTAGGTCTTCCATTAAATGTAGAGCATTTGGGTGCTAACATTTGAATGGTTTGGATTGATTGATTCCTTTTGTAAACAATTTCATTCAAAAATTTTATTTGGTGGTCCATTGAAATCATTTTGTCAATATCTTTCTCTTCCCTAAGTTTCGATCCCGTTTTTACTTTGTTTTTCCTTGAAAGACCTTCGTAATTTGACCTAGTTAAATGACTCTTGTTTGGACTAATTCATCGTGTTTTGCTTGGACTAACAGAGATTTTTCGTAGGCCTTAACTTTTAATCCTTTTGTATGTCAATGTTCCTTTTGATCTAATAGTCATAAGTATCATTTAACTTATGTTCCAATGTTTGTCATAGTCATCTGTACGATCGTTAAAAATCCTTTACCTTTCAAACTTAGTCTCTCAGTCTGTTTGTTTTGAAGTGCAACTAAACAACTATCCCGGATACTATTAGATTCTCCTAGAGTTCTACTAGTTTCCGCAAGAATAGATTTGCACTCAGTTAACTCTTGAGTCAATGTTGCATTTGCTTTCTTTAATTGCTTTTGAATCTTTTTATTGTCATCGACGTCAAGCTTTAAATTAGCAATTAAATTAGCAAGTGCAACACGCTCATCATCACAGTCTACATCATGTTGGTCATTCTGAATATCATTATCACACATATCCGGTGAGTCAGGAATGACATTACTATCACCCGTTTCCACTGCACATGTGTTACTAATAGATTCAGATTGCTCAAAATGTTGTAAGTCATTGGCAAACACATTATGATCAGTATCGTAGTGTACCTGTTCCAATGGCTCAGCGTCAGTGCCTGAGTCTGCATTAGGAACCTCTTGAATCTTTGCCATGTAACTGTAATGTGCTTCCAACTCTTGTTCATCAATTTCCTCATCCGTGTCTGCTAGCCAGTCAGATTGCTCTGCTTGAAGTTGAACACCTTTCTCAGCTTGTTTACACAGCAACATCTTTTCCTTGTGATACGTGGAGTCTCTAACCCGTTTTGGCTTTCTGCATTCCTTAGCATAATGACCAAATTCCTTGCAGTTAAAGCACTGTATCCCAGACTGTTGCACTACTGGACCACCTACAGTTTCCCTAGCCCCAACAACATTTATTGCCCTCTGATTCCCAAACTGTCCAGTCTGATTGTCAGTCTTGTATCTTGGATTAGTATCCACATTCTTGTTTCTGGTGTTTGAGGAAGTTCTGAGGTTGTTGTTGGTAGGTTTGTAGAGTTTCTTGAAGTACTTTGCAATGAGAGCCAAATTCTTCTGCATATCTTTGTCCTTCTGAGCTTGTTCAGGATCACTGTCTTCTTCAGAAGCTGACTCAGATGGAGGTGTGATTGGTTTGGCTATCTCTTTGCCTTTGTATCTTGTAGCTGCATGAGATCTGGTTGGAAGTGAAGCTTTGGATGTTGGTGCATATGATTTGTGATGTTTTGGTGTTTGATAATAAGGATCTTGCATTGTTTGAGCAGTAGCAACAAGTGCTAATGGGTTAGCATTCTTGGCCATTCTTTTAGCACGGAGTTCATTAACTTCCTTTTGGTATTGTTTCAGAATGTCAAAAAGCTTATGATATGAAACTTCATCTAACTTGTGTTGTTGCTTCACAATCGTGACAAATCTTGACCATTCTGGTTGAAGTTGTTGAAGAAATTGAACATTGACTTGCATCGTTGCAACTGTCAAATTGTTTCTGATCATTTCATTCATCATCTTGTAGAATCTTGTGTAGTAAGACTCAATTGATTCTCCATCGTCAGAGAAGTGAATTGACCAAATTCCCAAAATAAGTTTGTCTTGACATCTTGAATATTGAGTGATTCACCTTGTTGTAACCTCTCGATGGCTTCCCACATTTCTTGAGCTGTCTGACATGCATCAACAGTTGAGTAGATTTCATACTCTAATTTTCCAGTCAATATCGAAGGGAATCGCTTCTTTTTAGATTCATATGAGCTTTGTTCTCAGGGAGTCTTTTCAGAAATGTCCTCGATGAGGTTTTTGCAGGAAAGAGGAACTTCGGAGATTCGTTGTTGCCAAGAACAGCTGGTGTGGTGACCACACTTGTTGGAATATAAGGACCTGGTAGAATTGCATTTTCGTAAGACATCACCATTTGGTCTTGTCATAAATGTATCGTAAAGAACGTGATCGCCTATTGTGATATCATTCCTTGTTGCAAGCATTGGTGGACGATCCCTTGAACCTGCTGCCATTATGTTGTTGTGCATTTGACTGTCAGTTGTGGAAATTGAAATTGGAGTTGTCATGATGAATGATTGAAGAATTATGAAGGAGAAGGTATTTTGTTGGATCTTAGTATGGTAAAGTTATGTTGTTTTAGATCTTGAGTACAATTATGGTATTTCACGGGGATTTTACAAATTGGGAGTTAAACCGAGGGAAAAATCGCATTTTTCACGGGGGGATTTTACAAAATCAAGGGAAAAAACCGTTTTTTAAAACAAAAAAATGACTAGTCTCGGTTAATGCTTTTTGTTCGGTTCATTGGTTCGGTTTTCTAGTTCGGTTCTAAAAGAAATCAATTAGTTCGGTCCTCTAGTTCGGTTTGTCTCGATCGGTTGTCTAAGGATTTGCTCGTTCGGTTATTGCTAGTTCGATGGTCTTGTTCGGTCCAAAAAGAAAGCTAGTTCGATCCACTAGTTCGATTGGTTAGATCGGTTCTAAATGAACGCTAGTTCGATCCTCTAGTTCGAGTCTAAGAGAGATCGACTAGATCGGTTATCTAGATCGGGTCTCTCGTTCGGTCCAAATAAGATCACCACTCGTTCGATCCAAACAAAGATCACTCGTTCGATCCAAACTAAAATCACTCGTTCGATCCAAACAAAAAAAATCACTCGTTCGATCCAACGAAAAATCACTCGTTCGATCCACTCTTGTTCGATCCTTGAGTATAAGCTAGTTCGATCCTTGAGGAGTTTGCTCGTTCGGTTCACACTGAGAATGCACTCGTTCGGTCCTCGAAGAGAGATTACTCGATCGGTCCAAACAATTACTTTCCACGTTTTAATCTTCTTTCCGTCCTTGCGTTTTATTGGTTAGCAGCAAGAAATTAATGCAATAGAAAGATCGGAGCCAAGGGAACTCCAAACTCGAAACAAAATGAAACCAAAAAAAATAACAAAATAATCACAACGAAATAAAAACCAAACCCACCCGTGGCGAATGATACCAAATGTCGGAACCCAAAATCACTTTCACTTCATTATTGAAACAAGAAATTAAGATGAGAATATATGAAAGAAATTTAGAAAGAAGTTAGAGAGAGAGAGAGAGAAAGGTAGAGAGAAAAATAGAATGGTTGAATTCAAGCAAAATGTGAAATGAACAAAATGAGAATCAACAAGAATCAACACAAGAATCAACACCCTCTCCATACTTGGAGAGGGGTATTTATACTTAATACCAAGAGGCTTTCATGCCATGGTATTTCTACAGGCAGGCTCGGGATTACTTGGGCTTTTTCGCTCGATACACGGTGACCGGTTTTGCATTACAATTTATGGAGCCCGTATACCGTGTTGCCTATTACAAACGTTTAAATTATTTAATGACTGAGACCTAATATAGTTATGAACGAACTTCCATTGTTCGACTCATTATTTTGAGGCTAACAGTCAATACAATGATGCTAAAACAATGTTTGCTTCTATTGAAACATGATTTAGAGGTAATGAAGCCACTAGGAAAAACACAAAAAGAACTTTTAAAGCAACAATATGAAAATTTTTAGTGCATACAAGCAATAGTCACTTGAAATCAATCCTTTAACAGGCTTAGAGGAGGAGTGTATGTAGGCTTGCAATTTTGGGTTGTAGGTTCATCATCAAGAAGACCTCAAGTCAAATTTTTTGAGAAGCTATTGCTCTTGAGTGGAATACTCATGTTGTAGTCTGGATGAATAATGCTGATATTGAAACAATGAGCATTGATGATTTGTACAACAACTTCAAAATTGTTGAACAAGATGTAAAGAAATATGTTTGTGCAAATACTAGTGCTCAAAACATGGCCTTTATGACTGCTCCAAGCTCTAGCGGTACTAATGATGTTAATACTGCTAAACCTGCTTATGAAGTTAGTATTGTTAGCCCTCATGTTAAAACACTTTTAGTCTCAAGTTATGTACTTGATTTACTTTAGTGATAATGATGTGTATGCTTTCATGGTTGAGAATCCCAATGGTTCTAATCTCCTACAGCAGGACTTAGAGCAAATTCATAAAGATGATCTGGAAGCAATGGATTTGAAGTGGCAGCTCTCTCTGCTAAGTATGAGGGCAAAGAAGTACTTTCAGAGGACAGGCAAGAAAATTTTCATTAATGCTAATGATGCTGCTAGGTATGATAAATCCAATGTAGAGTGTTTCAACTGTCACAAGATCGGACACTTTGCCAGGGAATGTAAAGCACCAAGGAACAAAGATGGTCAGTTCCGATATCAAGACAACACTAGGAAGAAAGGAAACAATGAAGACACATCTTCAAAGGCAATGTTGGCTATAGATGGTGTTGGTTTTGACTAAAGTGATATGGCAGAAGAACAAGTTCAGACAAACATGGCTCTAATGGCGTTTTTAGACTCTGACGTAAACAATGATAAATCTTGCACTAAAACTTGTCTGAAAACCTATGAAACTCTTAATAAATAGTGTGATGATTTAATTGTTAAGCTTAATCAAACTGAATTTAAAGCAACTACTTATAAAAGAGGTTTAACGACTGTAGAAGAACAACTTGTCACACATAGAAAGAATGAGATTCTTTTTAGTGAAGAAGTTGCAGTTCTTAAAAGAGAAGTCGCTTGCAAAGACTATGAAATCAGTGTGCTTAAAATTGAGTTTGAAAAGGTTAAGCAAGAAAAAGAGGGTATTGAATTTAAAATTAAGAAATTTGATAATGCCTTAAAGAGCCTAGACAAGTTGTTAGGGAAGGGACCGTCAGATAATGCACAAAAGTTAAAAAGGGTTCTCTGGGGTTATAAGTTGTTCCACCACCCATTTCATTTAATCTATATTGCACTTACAAAACTTGATTTGTCTTATTCAGGTCTTGATGAATTCAAAGAGCCTGAATTTAAAAGTTATGGTCCTAGGGACAGTAATCTAGAGTCTTATATTGATAAAAAAATTAGATAATTCTAAGGAAAATACTTATGACTCTTTGGTAAAAGAACAAGTGTCAGAAAATGAAAATAGCTCTATTGTGTCTCCACTTAATGTTGATAAAGAAACTGTTTTTCCTGTTGATAAAAAGATAGAGTTTGTCAAACCTAAAAATAATGAAAAACCAGTTAGAAAGTTAGTTAAGTATGCAGAGATGTATAGATCACAAAGTCCTAGGGGGAATCAAAGAAACTGGAAGTTGACCATGTGCAGATTAACTGTCATCACCATCAAAGGAAAAGGATGGTGTCTGGGAATAATTACAATAGGGTTGATTATGACTATTATGCCAAAACCTTACACCCTAGTGCTCACAGGAACATGGTTCCAAGAGCAGTTTTGCTGAAATCTGGCCTAACACCACTTAATACTGCTAGGCATGTTTATACTGCTCAACCCAAACCAACAGTTCATAGTGCTAGATCAATGTCACATTTTTCTAAACAAGCACAATCAACTGATTAGAGGCCCTTTTATAAGAAAACAGTATTAACTAACATATATTTTCATCAAAAGGTTAATACTGTCATGGGACACTGTTACACTGTTAGGCCCAGAGCAGTTAATACTGCTAGGCCATATACAACACCAGTTAATGCTGTTAGGGCAAAAAGGGTTAATGTTGTTAAGACCTCAGCATGTTGGGTTTGGAGACCTACCAGACCTAATGGTAGCATCCCCAAAAAACCTATGTTTTCAGAGAAAATAACTACATTGAATCACGAGGCAGAGATCCAAGTCATTAGTTAATGGTTTGGGTCCCTAAAGGAAACTAATCTCCTTGTTTTTATAAGAGGGCAAGCCACAAAAATAGAAGATAAAGGATTTTTTGAAGTAGTGCTCACGAAAATGACTGGCAACATAACTTATCTCTCAGATTTCAAGAAATTTGATGGAGGTTATGTTACATTTGGGGGAGGAACACATGGTGGTAGAATTTTTGGTAAGGGAACACTTAAAACTGATTGCCTTGATTTTGAAGATGTATACTTTGTCAATGAGTTAAAAAATCAACCTTTTTAGTTTGTTCTCACAGGATGTGATGACAAAAAGAACTATGGTCCCTTTTTTAACTGACACTGAATGTCTTGTCTTATTCCTTAATTTTTAGTTGACTGATGAAAGTCTCAGATTTTCTTAAAATTCTTAGAAAAGGACGTAGGTACAGTTTGCTATGAAGAAAATTGTTCATAAAGAGAAATTTAAACTTGTCGTGTGGCAAAGGCTACATTACGATGAATTCAATGCTTCTAGCATAGGAGTGCTTAGTCATATTAATTTTGAAGAATATAAATAAGTTTTTATGGGAGAATCTTTGTAAGAGGTTTGCCTTCAAACTATTTTGAAAATGATCCAAACCTGTGTTGCTTGTCTTAAAGGTGACGCAAACACGGCTCTTGTAAGTCCAAGGTTCTAAATCCAATTACTAAGCCTTTGTTTATGCTTCATCTGGATTTGTTTGGTCCAACTTTTGTGAGTAGCCTAATGCATAAGAAGTATTGCTTAGTAGTCACTGATGATTATAACAGGTTTATTTGGGTTTTCTTTTTAGCAACTAAGGATGAAACCAATGAGATTCTTAAGAATTTTATTAAAGAAATAAAAAACCTAGTGGACAAGAAAGTGAAAATAATTAGATGTGATAATAGGACAGAGTTTAAGAATAAAGTTATGGATGATTTTTGTAGAGAGAAAGGTATTAGGAAAGAATACAGTGTAGCTAGGACTCCTCAGCAGAATGGAGTGACTGAGAGAAGGAATAGGACACTAATCGAGGCTGCTAGAACTATATTAGCTGACTCTAAGTTGCCTACCACATTTTGGGCTAAAGCAGTTAGTACTGCTTGTTATGTACAAAATAGGGTCTTAGTAGTCAAGCCTCATAACAAGACACCTTATGAACTTTTTAGAGGTTTTAAACCAGCTTTAAGCTTTATGAGATCATTTGGATGTTATGTTACCATTCTTAATACCTTAGACAATTTAGGCAAGTTTGATGGCAAAAGTGATGAAGGTTTCTTTATTGGATATTCCTTTAGTAGTAAAGCTTTTAGGGTATACAACAATAGAACCAGGAAGGTAGAAGAAAACTTGCATATTGGGTTTTTAGAGAATAAGCCTATGATAGAAGAGAATGGTCCAAAGTGGATGTATGATATTGATTCTATAACCCAATCTATGAATTATGTACTAGTAGCTGCAGGTACAATTACTATGATGGAATCTACAGGCAAATAAGGAGATTTAATGTGAACATCTTCGGGAACGAAAGGACCAGCCAAGATTACATTGTGATGCCAATCTGGAAATATGCTTCATACTTTGATTCACTTTCCAAGGATGTTGGTAATGTTGAACCAAAATCTACTGCTGATGATATAAGGCAGGTTGAAGATGGTCCACATAATGAGAGTGATGACAAAGATAAGTTAGAAGATGATAGCATTCCTAAGGAAGATAATGCTACTGGACAACATATTAATACTGCTAGTCCTGAAGTTAATACTGGTTGTTTTGAATTTAATACTGTTGATCCACTAGTTAATACTGCTAGTTCATATGATCCACATAGCCTTAAAGACATGTTCAAAGTAGGAGCTAGTCATACACTTGAAGCCACTCATGTTGAGTTCTTCAGTGATGAAGATGAACCATAAGTTAAATTAGGGAACATCCTTAATTCCTATACAGTTCCAACCACTCCTAATACAACAATCCATAAAGATCACCCAACTAAAAATGTGATTGATGATGTTAAGTCCTCTGTTCAAACAAGAAGAATGACAAGATCTACTTCTGCACAAGGGTTTCTGAGTGCTGTATATGAAGAGAAAACACATGACATCCTAAATACTTGTTTATATGCTTGTTTCTTATCACAGATTGAACCCACAAGTATTGCTAAAGCTCTATCTGATTCATCGTGGGTGGAAGCAATGTAGGAAGAACTTCTGCAATTCAAGCTCCAACAGGTTTGGATACTAGTGGATTTGCCTAATAGGAAGAGGGCCATTGGAACAAAATGGGTCTTCGGAAACAAGAAAGATGAAAGAGGCATTGTGATTAGGAATAAGGAAAGGTTGGTTGCACAGGGTTATAGACAAGAAGTCATAGATTATGAAGAAGTCTTTGCTCCAGTGGCAAGAATTGAGGCAATAAGATTGTTTTTAGCCTATGCTTCTTTTATGGGTTTTCTGGTATATCAAATGGATGTGAAGAGTGCATTCTTATATGGAACCATTGAGGAAGAGGTTTATGTTACTTAACCATTAGGGTTTAAATATCCTGACGATCCAGATAAAGTTTACAAGGTGGTCAAGGCACTTTATGGGCTGCATCAAGCTCCAAGAGCATGGTATGAAACCTTGGCTAACTATCTGTTGGGCAATGGGTTTCAAAGAGGGAAGATAGATCAGACATTGTTTATCAATAACCAAAAAGGAGATATTTTTCTTGTACAAGTCTATGTAGACGACATTATCTTTGGCTCAACAAATAAGGAGTTATGTACTGCTTTTGAGAAGCTTATGAAGGATAAGTTTCAGATGAGTTCTATGGAGAACTTACTTTCTTCTTAGGGTTACAAGTAAAGCAAAAGGAAGATGGAATATTTATTAGCCAGTATAAACATGTAGCTAAGATTTTGAAGAAATTCAACTACACAGATGCGGAGTCTGCTTCTACTCCGGTTGATTTGGAAAAGCCTTTAGTCAAAGATGGAGATTCTGATGATGTTGATGTACATCTCTATAGATCTATGATTGGGTCTTTGATGTACCTCACAGCATCTAGGCCATATATTATGTTTGTAGTATGTGCATGTGCTAGATTCTAAGTTACACCAAAGACATCACATCTCTTAGCAATAAAGAGAATTCTTAGATATCTGAAAGGCAAACCAACATTAGGCCTTTGGTATTCTAGAGATTCTCCATTTGAACTAGTTGCTTATACTGATAGTGGCTATGTTGGAGCAGCCCACTGATAGGGAAGTTACACTGGAGGTTGTCAGTTTTAGGCAAAACATGTTGATATTATGGAAATGCAAGAAGGCAAAACTATTGGTTGCCACCCTCTACAACTAAGTGAATATGTGGTACTGCTAATTGCTGGGGACAAGTACTTATGGATTCAAAATCAAGTATGGATTATGGGTTATAATTTCATATAATTCTATGATTCATATTGACAATAACAGTCCTATCTGCATTATTGATAATCCTGTTCAACATTTAAACCAAAATATAGAGATTAGGAATCATTTATAAGAGATTGCAATGCTAAAAAGCTAATTCAAATGGTTAAAATTAATACTGATCATAATGTTATAGATCTTCTTACAAAAGGTTTTGATGCTGGAAGGTTTCAGTACTTGGTCTCAAGTATTGGAATGCTTAATCCTTAATGTCTAAATCTCTTTATGTCTTTGTAAAAGTTTTGTAAAAGATTAGTACTGTTAGTGTGTCAGTTAATACTGCTAGTGCAAAATTAAGACTGTTAGTCATAACTTAATACTGTCAAGAAGAAAATTAGCTTGGAATGTGTTTTCTTGGTTTTGGACTAACATTTGTAGGATAATCAAAGCAATATGGATGGAATGGAGAGCTGAAAAAGAATAATCTCACAGCTAAATTGTATGTAAGAGAGTTTTGTGTCATCTAGGTTTGGGTTTTCTTAGAATACTCATGCACTGGTCTTAGGACCATCCCCACTGGTGAAAGGGTTTTTCATGTTATGATTACCTTTCTTGTATTGGTAAGAACTTGGAATTCCTGAGGCACATTATATCTCTAAGGATATCTCTCTCTCTTTATACTCTGTGGGAGACTTGTGGTTAAATTTTGGGATGATATGGGTTAATACTGATATTGAAGTTTGCTTAATGGTTTTAACTTTCATTAACTTTCATTCTAGTGTGCTTGTGATGAATAGAGGCATGCTGGTGTATGATTATTGAATAAAAAATTAATACTGTTAGACAGATTTCATTACGGCTAAGTCAATATTAGTACTGCTAGGCCAAAAGGTTAATACTGCTAGTACTAATATTAATGCTGCTATGTTACCGTTAGTGCTGTTAGAAGGGAATTCGGTTTTCCTTATAACCGTTGAGATATTTAAGGCACTTACTTCGTTCATAGGTTTGTTAATTGGATAATCTTTAATTTTACTTCCTTTTATATGATTTCTTTGTGACAAAGAAACAATATTGTTCAAGTCGGTCCAATCAACAGCCTACCAATTCTCAATATTAATACAATTCCTTTTGCAAACAGCACTAACACATTTAAACGATCATAACCCAGTACTAACACTCAACTCATATATCCAATTTGCTTTTTAATCACTTACCATGGCCAATTTGCAATTTTGCGATAAACATAACATGGTGGCTTTTCTAAAGAAACCTAATAACAGTGAAGGGTTTCATGAGATAGTGGATTTCCTAAATCGAAGCACCTTAAGGTATGCCCTTATTACAAGTCCTACTATCTATACTTCTCAAATCAAACAGTTTTGGCAGACTGTAACTGTCAAAACACTTAATTCAGGGGAAGTAGAAATAAAAGCTACAGTTGATGGGCATGATAAGACTATTACTGAAGCATCTGTTAGAAGTTCACTTCAATTAGCAGATGCAGATGGTATTAGTAATATGTCTACTACTGAAATTTTTAAACAGCTTGCATTGATGGGGTATGTTACTGATTCTGATCATCTTACTTTTTACAAAAATAAATTTTCCCCTTAATGAAAGTTTCTAATCCATACCATCTTGCATTGTATAAGTTTTAAATCCACTGGTTGGGATCAGTTCAGTAGTAATATTGCTACTGCACTTATTTGTTTAGCCAGTAACAGGATTTTTAATTTTTCTAAACTCATTTTTGATGGTATGGTGAAAAACTTGGATAGTAAGACAAAGTTTTTAATGTATCCAATATTTTTACAACTCTTTTTAAACATGGATGTCAGTACTTTACTTCCTCACTCAAGAACACATATTGCCCTAATTTTAACTCAAAAGGTTTTTGGCAATATGAAAAGAGGTTTTTCTGAGGTACATACACCTTTGTTACCCACCAAACTTATTATTGATCAAACTAATCTGGGTGAAGGATCAGCAATCCCAGCTGTATCCCAACACACTCCCATTGTTGATACTCCCTCTACTTTACAACCACCAGTTACAGAACAACCATAATCCTCTACATCAACCACTACACCTACAACATCTCCTTTAAGAATAACATCTTCACCATCCTTATCACCATCCTTATCCCATTAAATACATCAATCACAAATTTTATCACCACTTAGGAATATAAACAGACATGCAGCTGAGATTCCCCAGTCTTAGTTTCCTACTCAAACCCAAGTAGCAGATGAGGCAACATTCATAAGTATGGATGTTGATGCTAGAGGGGCTGTCACTACTGACATTGGCTTAGATGCAGGTCAGGGTAGTGGTATCATTCATAATGTAACACCCTCAAATCTGAGTACGCAGCGGAATGTTAAATATCCGAGGGCGTTACTTTATGGATCAATAGCATAAGATATGAGAACGACCACTAAATGTGTCATTGGAAAAGATATATTGGATTAACAAAAAATACGTGGTTGTTACTCAATCCTCATGGCTTTCAAATTTGTTCAATACTATAAGTAAAGATTCTGGTTTATAACAATTGTCCCCAAAATATAATAAGACCCTAAATCTTAAATGTTGACTCTTCAATTATTGACTTCCAATGTATCACCGCACCCCGTGCCTTATTGACCTGAAAAACATGCTTAAAACGTTAACATAAAGTTGGTAAATTCATAGGTTTATGTAAATCAATAGTAGGACCGCAAGATTTCCAAGTGTATGATTAAGCAACAAATGCAAACATCATAAAAAGTAATTACGTTTTCCTAAGCTCATGACACTGAAGCTCGACATGTATGAATGCAATATATTGCCAATGAATGCCCGTGAATGATGTTTTAACCCGAAACATCCCTAAATTCCGAATGGTATACGTTCGTTCCCGTGATAGCCATTCACCCGAACGGGGATTGGTCTATACAAATAGTCTATCTATAACATTCGCGTCACATCAGTATTGACGTTCCATGATAAAGGGCTCAGTGGGTTATCGCTACTTAGGCAAACACGTAATCATTGTAAAAATGTATACCTTGCGTTCCAATTTATTAAAACCAAAGCATGTTCTCTCACCTCTTGATGTAAATCATTTAAATAATTATAAAACATGGGGCTATGAACTCACCTTAGTAAGTAGTCCTCTGAGAATGATAATAGGTATCCAAGTATGAATCACACCGGCAAATACCTAAGTAAATACGGCCAGTCTTAGTCTACAAATTTAGGCTAAAGACTCAATGTATTAAAATACAATAATTGCTTAGGGTTTTATATATTCTGTTATCACTTGTTGTTTTGGTGGTGTACGTGTTTAATGTATTTGAAATTGTTGATGGCTCTTGAGAAGGTAAACTATCCCATACGTTCTTGTCTACGTATAACGGTTATTAATAAATATTTGTATTTATTAAATTGTAGGTTTAACTCGTATATTTCCTGAATACAACTCGTCCGATCAGTTAAATGTTTATGAAATCGCTTTTGTTCACCAAATACCCTTAGGTTTTGTATATTTACTAAAACAGTCCATAGGTTTATGAAATATATACTATTTTACATTTCAAACCCTCAAGTTTCAATAATTACACTTTTAGTCCTTTAACCTTACAAAATTTACATTTTAGGTCCTTATATGTTTAAAACAGCCTTAAGTTTCCAGAATTGACAGAAACCGTCCATGGACTTGTTAAATTTAGCAATTGACTGTTTTGACCCCTTAGTTTATACATTGACACATTTAGTCCTCCGACTTTGTAAAAATTGCATTTTCACTCCAATTAAATTCCAACAAGTGGCATTATGTTTAATTAAGTCCAAATAAGTCATATAAGCTGCCCCAGCTTATAAATAAGCTTTAACGAGCTCATTTTGGCTTAATGGGCCTTATTGGGCCTATTAAAGTCTATTAAGTGTTCTAAGGGTCCATTTAAGTTTTAAAAAGCACAAATACATTCGTTAAGCTTATTTAAGTTTGTTTAAGCTGCCAATAAGCTCAGGAGAGCTTATTGGAGCTTATTTGAGCTTATTAGGCTAGCGAGCCCAATAACTCAAACCCAAAATACATTAAAAGGTTTTTCTTAGCATTTTAACATATTTTCTAAACTTGTTAAG
The DNA here is from genome assembly GCA_026074375.1 of Tanacetum coccineum. NCBI lineage: Eukaryota > Viridiplantae > Streptophyta > Magnoliopsida > Asterales > Asteraceae > Tanacetum > Tanacetum coccineum. The sequence goes on from BQNB010003853.1 coordinate 44,364, forward strand.
CTTTCTAAGGTCTGTTTACTGTTTAGCTTATCAAATAAGCAAATAAGCCTCATTATTGGGCTTGTTGGGCTTGATACGAGCCCGATAAGGGTTCTAGAGGTTTGGGCTTAATTCTTTTGGGTCCGTTAGCTTGTCTAGGCTTATCATAAATCCTATAAGCTGTCTAAGCCACAAATAAGCTAAAATAAGCTTCCATAGCTTATTTGTGGCTTATAGGCTTTTGTTAGTCACGATAATGGGCTACCAAGCCCATTAAGGGTCTGTTTGTATTTTTAATACACGACAAGGTACCTTAGGATCCATATGAGTTCAATAAGCCTTTTTGACTTCTTAATAAACTCGTGGAGCTTATTAATAAGCTGAGGTCACCACGATATGGCCTGTTGGGTCTGGTTTGGTTTAACGAGCCCATTAGTGGCCCGTTAAGGGTTTTAAGGGTGTATGGACCTCACACTTGGGTCCATTGACCTTCTAGGCTTCCTAATAAGCCCATAAGCTGCGTAGGTTGCCTAATCAAGCTGATTAAGCTTACTATTTGACTATTGGGTCCGTCTGGCGGCTCAGCTAAGGCTTGTTATTAGGCTTTCGGTAGGTGGGCTCCAAGCCATTAAGGAATCCACGTTTGATTTATATGGTTGTACTAAGGTTCGTTGTATTATCAATAAGCACCTTGCCCCTCATAAAGCTTGTGGGCTATTACATGACAGTGTAGGACTCCAACTCATGGCCTGTTGGCGGTTGGGGCCCCATAGTGGGCTGTTAGCCATAAGTGGGGCTGTTTTAAGCCCCATAGTGGGCTGTTAAGCCCGATGTGACCCGAATGTGGTCGTTCGGCTTATTTATTAGTTTCTAAGACTCCTAACTTTTCGTTAAGCACTCGATAAGATTAGTTACCCACGTTTAACCAAATGCATTCGTTCTATTAGCTAGTGTACGTGCTCCCAAGTCAAGCCATCACGTTATTCGTAATTGTTTACGTATAGTTTTTGAGTATTTCATACTAACGAGTTACATGTTTACATGAGTTTTTATTCTCTCATTTGAAGTGAAACGTTAAAGCTTTAGCTCGTTTTAAATCACCTCTTAACATGCCCTAGCACCACACAAGAGACCGTGTATGTACGTGTATGCGCATAACACGCATGTTTTGCGTATAACACGTATGTTATTTATTATTCGTGAACTCATGATAACACATTATATATATTGGTTGACGCGTTTTGGACGTGTAGAGTGCTAACCCAACATATACCCGATCAAATTAACCCAATGTACGCCAACCCTTGGCTCGTGTACCCCCCTTATGCGCTTGTATAGAAACCTTCATGTCGTTTGTAGGTTCAAGTGAGGTGGTGGGAGTGTTTGTCGCGGTTTATGACCCGAATTAAGAGAAGAGAGTATATATATTTATGGTTTGAGTGAGTGTGAGTGGTAAGAGTGTTAAGTGTGAGTGTGTATTTATAGGAAATGAGCTAGTTAACTCTTCTAGTCACATAGTAAACCAAACCATGCCCTTAACTAGTGGTTTTTGAGGTTTCTAGTTAGTTTCCCATTGTATTAAGCTAAACCACTTAAGTACAAGTTTGAATTTAGGCTTTAGTTTTATGTACATGATTTGCTTGATTCTTGAAATCTTAGGATTGGTGTTGGTGTGTGTTGTAGTTTAGACATGGCTATTAGGGGTAAAAGAGAAACAATTTGGTTATTATCCAATGTGTAATAGAGTAGTGGAGACATTAAGGACACATCTTAATTAACTAGGAGATATACAAGTACTTTTAAGAACAAGATAGGATTTGTTAGCTAGTTAATATCCAAGGGACGAATGGTTTTATGGGTTAAACGATATTATTCGGCCTTAGTGGGTATTTAACACAAGAATTTAATAAATTTTGTGCTTAAGGATAAAAAGTGGGTATTGGTTTAAGTCTAGGTAAGTCTAGGTATTTCCGGGGTGTGTCCAAATGTATTTTATTGCGAAACGTAACCCTTTTACGGTGACCAAATAAAAATAAATAGCAAGTACATAATTCATCTTCTTTATATTATTTCTTACTTGGTTGATGGTAAACTTAACTTATTTGATGAGTTTACATAAATGGTTTGATTTTAGTCTACGCATTTAGCCAAAAGTTTAAAATTAAAAGTTAAACACGTATCGGGACTAAGATAAATAGTTGGACTATAATAGGAGTTCGTTTTATGACCTGAAATTGAGGAAATGTTTTAGTCTCTACCCGTTTTTCTAAAAGAAGTTTTTATCCTCAAAACTTAAGACTTGTAGTGGATGACGAAGCCAGTTTGTGACGAGTTGTTCAGGGTATTTTTGTTTTTTTTTGAACGAATCTTCACGTTCCCAGGTGAACTCAGGGCCCGGGCTAGAGTTCAAGCGAACCTTAACCAGTGGTATCCGGCTTCGCTTCAACCGTTTGATCTCCCGTTCCATGATTTCAACGGGCTCTTCCATAAACTGGAGTTTATCGTCAACATGAATTCCTTCTAACGACATGACTAAAGGTTCGTCAGCGTAACATCTCTTCAGATTAGACACATGGAAAGTATGGTGAACTCTGCTCAACTCTTGAGGAAGTTCCAGCCTGTAGGCAACTTTCCCAACCTTTGCTAACACCTTGAAAGGTCCGACATATCTCGGGTTCAGCTTGCCTCGCTTACCGAACCGTATGACCCCTTTCCAAGGCGAGACCTTGAGCATAACTCTGTCCCCAACCTCGAACTCCATCGGCTTTCGTTTCCGATCGGCGTAGCTCTTTTGTCGATCCTGAGCAGCTTGCATCCTCTGCTTGATCAGGACGATCTTTTCCGTTGTTTCTTGGATCAATTCCGGACCAGTCAGTTGGGCTTCCCTAACCTCGGCCCAGCACACCGGTGATCGACATTTTCGACCATACAGTGCCTCATAAGGGGCGGCCTTTATGCTAGCGTGATAACTGTTGTTGTATGAAAACTCGGCCAATGGCAAATGTTTAACCCAGCCTTTGCCAAAATCGATCACGCAAGCACGTAGCATGTCCTCAAGAGTTTGAATGGTTCTCTCGCTCTGGCTGTCAGTTTTTGGATGATACGCAGTGCTCATACTAATATCTGTACCCAAAGCTTTCTAAAATGATCTCTAGAAATTTGAAGTGAATCTTCCATCACGATCACAGATAATTGAGGCAGGTATCCCGTGTCTTACCACTATCTTGTTCAGGTACAACCTTGCCAACTTGTCCAATGAATCGTTCTCCCTTATTGGCAAAAAGTGAGCAAATTTTGTAAGTCGATCCACAATCACCCAGATGGTGTCAAAACCTTGCCTGCGCTTAGCGCGGAAGCTGGTGATAAAATCCATCGTGATATTATCCCACTTCCACTTGGGTATCTCAAGTTGTACTAGCAATCCTGATGGCCTTTGATGTTCAGCCTTGACCCTCGCACACGTCAGGCATTTGCTAACATACGTGGCTATGTATGCCTTCATATTGGGCCACCAATATAGCTTTTTCATGTCTTGATACATCTTTTCTGAACCGGGATGGATAGAATATTTCGACTTGTGAGATTCATGGATAATCACGGATCTTAAATCTCCATAGCAAGGCAACCAACTCCTGCCGTGTAAACATAAGGTTCCAACAGCACGTGGTTCCAATCTTTCGTTGGGTATATCCCTTCTGATTATACTGCCTACGTCTTCATTCACGAGATTCTCTTGTTTCTGGGCTTCGATCTGAGCTTTCCCATTATTCGTTTGGACGAACCAAGCCAATTGTCATAAACTAAGCTCGAACCCTCAATGGCTTAATCCGTTCCTTACGGCTCAACGCATCGGCCACTACGTTTGCCTTCCCCGGGTGATAACGAATGTCGCAATCGTAGTCACTTAATAACTCTAGCAACGACGTTTGCTTCAAGTTAAGTCTTTCTGATCGAGACATGTGTTGTAGGTTTATGGTCGGTGGAACACGGTGTATTGGTTCAGGTAAAGTTTGTGTCTCATATCTTTAGAGCAAACACCACTGATCTAAGTTCTAAATCATGAGTGGTGTAGTTCTTCTTGTGAATTTTTAGTTGTCGAGAAGCATTAAGTAATCACTCTTCTCTCTCCTGCTTCATTACCGCACTAAACCCTTGTGTGACGCATCACAGTTAGACCACAAAGTCTTCGCTTCCTTCAGGTTAAGGACCAGAATTCGTACATGCACAAACTTCTTGCTTTATTTAACTGGAAAAGCGTTTTTCTTCCTTGTTACCCCAGTCAATCTTTAATCCTTTCTGAGTTAAGGTTTCGTCATTTGCTTTAGCAATTTTCAAAAAAAATCCTTCGTACGAACTTCATTAGTAACCAGCAGACCAAAAATTGGCGGAATCTCGTTGGTGGTTTAGGAGTGCAAATCTTGATAGATTCTTTCTTGGCGGATCACAAGGTATGCCTCTGTATCTATGACGTGTACGAGAAATTGTACCTTCGGGTCCTAAAATTTCATATTTTTGAAACTTAGATACAACTGTTCTTTTTACGCAATTCCAAAAATTGCCTTAAGATGTTTCTTTCGTTGCTCTTTTTGTCCTTTGAATAAATCAGTAGGTCATCAATAAAGACAAGTACGAACTTATCCTAGTAAGTCTTTGCCACATCGGTCTATTAAGGTCCATAATACTTCAGGTGCGGTTTGTCAGTCCGAAGAATGGCATAACCTGGAACTCGTAATGGCCATACCGAGTTCGGAATGCCGTCCTTGGAATGTCTTGCTCTCGTACTCTAAGCTGGTGATATCCTGATCTCAGATCTATCTTCGTATAAATACTGGATCCCTGGAGTTGATCAAATAAATCGTCGATCCTCGGAAGTGGATAACGATTCTCACTGTCAGTTTATTTAATTTCACGGTAGTCGATGACATCCGGAATGACCCATTCCTTTCTTTTTGACGAATAAAAGACCGGGGCCTCCCCAGGGTGAGGGGACTAGGCCTTATGAACCCTTTGTAGGAAAGCTCTTATAATTGTTCTGATAATTTCTTCATTTCGGATGGAACCAATCGATACGGTGCTCGAGCTACGGGTGTGGCTCTTGGAATTAAGTGGATTTGGAATTCCACTGGTCGAGCCGGAGGAAGTCCTGGCAAGTCCTCAGGAAATACTTCAGGAAAATCTCATATGATTGGTACGTCCTTTATTTGTTTTCCTTCCGACTGTCCTCCCTCTTTCTTTGGCGGATATCTGCGCCAAAAGACCTGGCATCCTTTTGCCTTGTATCTTGAGCTCTTTTGAACATGAGATAATGTCAAACGAGATCTCTCCTGTTGTACTTTCGTTGCCACCAAAAGTCAAAGTTTCCATTCCCCATAGGAAACTAGAACAAGTTTCTCATCGCACACGCTCACGGCGTGACATCTTCTTACCAGTCATACCGATAGATGACATCAAATACTACCCAGTTTCTGTCGGGTAGATAGATCTATGTTGAACGGTATTGGGTTTAAGAAATTTAAAGTGCAACTCGTTATAAAAGTGTCTATCGACTAATTTCCCCATCAGCTATTTCAAATCATAACAATTTTCTAGTGGTGTTGGGGGCGTGTTAATCATGGAAACTAAATGCAGTGGATATAATGCTTCTAATCAGCACCAGTGTCGAAATAAGATAGATGCTATGAGGTTATTTAAGAGGAACGTACCCGTGACGACATTGGCATCAGGGTTTCCCGATGCATTTTTCCTCTCTTTTCTGCAATTCCCAACTGCTAAACTCAGCTTGTGCCATTCCTATTTCCTCCAGCTTTGTTCTTCAACTTTTAGGGGACATCTCTCTTGATATGCCTGGTGTTCACACATCAAAACAACATTTCCCTTGGGAGCTGCCCCATTGCCCTTTGAGTATTAGCAACTTTGGTATTACCGATCTCCTACAATGTGAGCAATGGCCCTACTTTGTTGGCACTTGTGACATTTTAGGTGTAGGGCCATTGTGGTAATGATGGCTATTGGTGAATTAGGCAAAGTCCCCATAAGGTTCCATTGCACTTGTCACCATATTGGTAGACCTTGGCGACATTCTGCTCTTGAAGGGTTGTTGTGGTTGACCATGGTGCGTTCTAGATGTATCAGCACTTCCTTTTTGTTTGTCCAGAATTGCCTTTCTGCGTAGGTGGGGAGTTTCTGATCCATCAAGTCATTGGCCCAACTCATAAGTATCATCAACATCTTGGGTTGGCAAGTCTTGACGTCCCATAAATGTTGTCAGGAATTCCACTGATGTCTTGTAAACCTTTCGGTTTTTTGAACAAACTTGGTACATATAGGGTATAGTTCTTGGAAATGTTCGGGGTATGCTGGAACAGGTTCCCCTTGTGAATTTTAGGTTCCACAGCTTAATTTCTAGTTTCTTGATTTCACCCTGTGGACAATACTTGTCAGTCATCTTCTTCTTGAGTACTTCCCAAGTCATTGCATATGCCTCAGGACCTAAGGTTCTTATCTGACTATTCCACCAAGTCAAAGCAGCACCTAACAGAGTGCAGGTGGCAAACTTTACCTGATTCATAATAGACAACCAATGTATTGAAAACTGACTCCATTTCTCAATCCACCGAGTCAAAACCGACCACGCCTTCAGATCCACTTTGAAGTTCATAAGGTTGACACTTTCCATGAAGTCAGCCATTAAAAACAAGGGCGCAGTTTGCAAGTTCCTTTGGTTATCTCGTTGCAAACAATGTGGGGTTCCATCTCCCATTGGATGGAGTTTCGCAAGAGAGCTTGGTAATCCATTGCTTGGATTGGATTTGGCAGTCATGTTGTTTGGGTTGTGTTGTTACAGGGGGGTATTTGGGTCCTCTTCGGTCGTAGTGTGCAATGATTTGTTCTAGGGAAACGCCAAATAAGCCACCATAAGATATAAAAGATACCTTCAAGGATGATCTTCAAATGTTTAGGCAAACGGAGGTTGACAATCCCGTTGAGCCAATCGTTGACAGTAGAATCTTCAATATCCCACCATCGAAGAATTTTGCTTCTAAGCTTACGAGCCAAAGAACACGAAAAGAAAATAGGAGATGATGATTCCACGTAAGAGTTGCAAATGGGGCATAAGATTGATGGAATTTCAATTCCTCTAATCGAAAGATTCAATCGAGTAGGAAGTTTATCCAAACAAACCTTCCACGCGTGAATATTAACTTTAATAGGAACAACCTTAACTCATCTAGTTGGGACATTATTATTAGGCAACATAAGATCATCGATATAGCTCCTAGTGGAATTGACCAAAAACAAACCTGAAGCATCCAAATCCCAGCACAAGCGATCATCTATATTTGAAAGGATATTATTTTCTAGACGAGAGCGAAGCAAAGCCAACTGATCCTCTTCGGCATCACCTTTTGGTTGTCTTCGAAAAGAATGAACCAAAGAAGGTTGATTCAATTTGTCTGCTACACTTATAGATTTGCTCTCTTCTAAAGCAAACAATCTTGGAACCAAGGATTTAAAGTCTATATCACCAACCCAACACTCTTCCCAAAATAAAGATTTCACCCCATTGCCAACTTTCTTCCTAATGAATTGATTAAGATTAATACCTATCGCTTTTAAGGAATGAATGTCATGAACGATATCTAACCAAGGGGAACATCTATACTTCGATTTACAAGAATCAAAAGCTCCTTGACTACCATGGATAGCTTTGATAAAACGAGACCACAACGATGAGTCTTGTGTAAGAAAGCGCCAAACCCATTTGAAAAGAAGACCTCTATTAGATGCAAAAAAACTCGAAACCCCATGGCCGCCATTTTTTTTAGATGCTAAGACTTTTTCCCAACCAATCCAAGTAATACTTTTGTCCGCTTGATCGACCCCATTAAAGAAATTTCGACGAATAGATTCCATCTTTTTAAGAACACCCATCGGAACTTTGAAAATGGACATGTGGTAAAGCATAATCGAGGTGAGAACCGATTTTAATAACGTGAGTCTACCGCCTATGGATAGAGCTTTGATCTTCCATTTTGATAAACGAGTAGAAACCTTTGTGATAACTTCATCCCACGAATCAATTCTCGGCATGTTACCTCCAACTTTAACGCCTAAATATTTGAAGGGAGAAGTAAATGTAGAACAACCAATTGTTGAGGCAGCTCTTTCGACTTCATTTGAGGAAACACCAATTCCCATCAGTTTACTTTTTTGCAAATTGATTTTGAGACCAGAGGCTAATTGAAAACACTTTAAAACGGAGGCTACCATTTTAATATTCGATTCATTCCATTCTCCCACAAAAATAGCTCTCCCACAAAAATAGCGTCCGTCAGCGTAAAACAAATGAGAAATTCATAAAAGAATCATCTAAGCGATAAACCTTTGTATAAAAATTCATTTTTTAAATAACTCTCTGAAAAGAAGGTTGCAATGCTCCATAACAAGGATAAAAAAATAAAAGTGGAGATGGGGTCACCTTGCCCCTTCAATCCTTTCAGAAATTGAAATTCCTGAGTAAGGGCTGCCCTTTACATGAACCGAGCCCTCCATAACAAAAGTGTTTCGAGACAACCTTTAATCCAGTTGCACCATTTCTGACCAAAACCGAAAGCTTTGAGAGAATCAATAAGATAATCCTATTTCACCTAATCGAATGCCTTTTTGAAATCAACCTTAAAAATCATAGCCCTTTTCTTTTTGTGTTTACACCAAGAGAGCAATTCATTTAGAATGAACGGACCGTCAAGGATTTGACGATTTTAGACAAACGCTGATTGAACTTCACTGATGAATAACTACTAGGCATGAAACACAAAGTTACAAACCTATTAGCAGAGAATCATGGGTGAAGATTTATGAACAACAGATCCCAATAAGACTATATAGGCCCGGAAGTCCTTCACAAAATTTTGGCCGTCTATGAGTATAGGAATTAGAGCAAAAATGAAAACAAAGTTGCAATCCCGAGGAATAACACCAGTCAAAAAAAATTCAAAAACAGCAAGGAACACGTCTTGGTCGATAAGCTTCCAATATTTATGATAAAAACTTCGAAAAGAAAAAACCAACTGGAAACCAGGCGACTTTAATTTGCATAATTATAAAAGTCTTATAGTAATATACGTAATATCATTTATATACACGTATATCAATCATGTAAGCACTTAGTACCCTACTAATGCTAAAACAATGTATGTCATGTAAGCATATATGTGCTAGATGTAAACAAGTAATGCATGTATGTCCCTCGCAAATCCCATTTGTGAAAACAGTGTTTGAAAATGGTTATAGTCCAGACAAAACTTTTGACCTGGTTCTCTATAACCTTGGCTCTGATACCAATCTGTAACACCCTCAAATCTGAGTACGCAGCGGAATGTTGAATATCCGAGGGCGTTACTTTATGGATCAATAGCACAAGATCTGAGAACGACTATTAAACGTGTCGTTTGAAAAAGATACATTGGATTAACAAAATACTTGTTTGTTACATAAGCCCATGGCTTCAAATTGTTCAACAATATAAATAAAGATTTCGGTTTATAACAATTGTCTCCAAAATGTAATAAGACCCCAAATCTTATGTGTTGACTCTTCAATTATTGACTTCCAATGTATCATCGCACCTCGTGCCTTATTGACCTGAAAAACATGCTTAAAATGTCAACATAAAGTTGGTGAATTCATAGGTTTGTGTAAATCAATAGCAGGACCGCAAGATTTCCAAGTGTATGATTAAGCAACACATGCAAACATCATAAAAAGTAATTTCGTTTTCCTAAGCTCATGACACTGAAGCTCGACAAGTATGAATGCAATAAATTGCCAATGAATGCCCATGAATGATGTTCTAACCCGAAACATCTTAAATCCGACATGTTATAACATTTGTTCCTAGTGATAGCTAGTCACCCGAACAGGGATGTCAATCCCAAATAGATCTACTCATAACATTCGCTCTTACAATCCAGTAATTGACAGTTCATGATAACAGGGCTCAGTGGGTTATCACTACTTAGGCAAACACGAAATCATGGTATAAAATGTACACTTGCGTCCAATTTGTAAAAAAAGCATGTTCTCACCCCAAAGATGTAAATCATTTAAATAACTGTAAAACATCGGGCTATGAACTCACCTTAGCAGATAGTTCTCTGAATGATAATAAATATCCAAGTAAGCAATGAATCACACCGTCAAGTACCTAAGTAAATACGGTCAAGTCTTAGTCTACACATTTAGGCTAATGTAACACCCCCAAAATCAGGTAGCAGCGGAATAGTAACATTGGGGTGCTACTTCAAGTACAACAAACAAGATATAGGAAACG
>BQNB010003853.1:58469-91020 GCA_026074375.1 Tanacetum coccineum
CATGTACTACGATTACGATGCACATGTTAAGGGGGAGCTTTTAGTGATGATGAAAAACTCTCAAAGTGTAAATCTTTTGATATTTATATCAAACACTTTGATTGAATTTTCAATGGTTTTGAAGGATTGTGATGGAATACCCAAAAGACCGGCCATGTTCTTAAATTTATGGAGATATAAGGTGGTTAGGCATAGGTATTCAAATCCCATGATCCAGCCAGAACCGGAGGGATCTACCCAGGGATATCCACTAGTTAGTGTAGAAGTCCTTAGGTATGATAAAAGGAGAAAAAGTGAGAAAAGGGAATAATGTCGACTGAGATGGAGCTAACACTAGAACAAACCTAACAAGGTGTTAGTTATGAAGTCTTGGTAAGCATTGAAGGGGTTGAAGAATGAAAAAGAAATGTAAGGATAAATGGTGTAAAGAAAGAAGCCCTCCATACACTTAGGCAGAAACCGGGTCAATACATAAACTGTCAGAAACACTAAGGTGTTGTCTGACATTGAAGACTGTCATGGACCCAGTGACGCTATGCACAACCCTCCCTAGCCACTCAAGGTCTCTCAAAAGACTCTTGTTTCATTTCTCACAAAGATTACACGCATTTCTATCGACTTTCTCACTCCGAGTTAGTTGATATTGAAAAGGTGGCAGTCTGCTCCAGCCTCCGATCACTAAAATCAAAGTGCACTATTGAGTCTAGAGCCAAAAGAGATCATCCATAAATCTCATTAGGACACTTGTCAAATTATGCTTGCTAAGTCACACAATGTGAATAACAAGATATATATTAAGAGTCCTACGCATTATCCTTGTGATTTTGCCAGAACATCCGAGTGATATTATCCACAATGAAGATGGAAATCCTGCTTGAGCCAACATCAAACAAGCTCATGGTAGGTGACTTGTGTGATTCTATACGAATCAAACTTGTGACAACTGGAAAGAAACGATGGTGCGATTCTATAAGAATCAAACTTGTTCCAATATGAATGGACGACTAATGAGGACTTTTTGAAATGATAAACACTCTCGAATGTGAGTCAGGATATGAATTGACGATTGATGATGAATTTTTGAAATGATTAACACTCTCGATGTGTCACAAAACCACTTTAGCAAGTGACACGTTGATTGATTTTCAAATCGATTTTTCTATTTCAATCGGTGAGATAGTAACTCACTGGTTCACTCTTATCGTGCTGTCTGCTTTGAGACGTTCTGATAATGAGAACATGTTGAGTTTGATGAATCTAATGCAAATGTGTTAGAAAGATTCTATACTTCAGCTGGAAATCCTGTCAAGGAGATTCTTCTTAAATTGAATCTACCTGATCACAGGTCGATCCTCACGGATTCGAAGGTTACTCCAACCACACCTGGACGAATGACAAAGCCATATTCGTCCCCCAGATTTATTGCTAACTGTTTAAATGCAGGATACGTAAAGATGGTGGTGAAGGTACCTGATTCCAGCTGACTCACAAGATTCATAGCCACATGCTCATACCCGACCGACAAACATAAAGACATCATGAAAGCTCAAGTACATGTTTCAAGACTTCCGCTACTCTGATACCGTACGTCTTTCTTGAAGTGACGAAGTATTAAAGTCAAAGAATTTCAAAGAAGTTTCCGTCACTCTGATACCGAACGTCTTTCTCGAAGTGACGAAGTGTTAAAGTTAAAGAATTTCAAGAAAGATGCAACATTAAAGCTTTTCAAGTCAACAAATCAAGAAAGGTATGAGCATGTCGGTCCAGAAGTCACAAGATCACAAGATGACAAAGTCACAAGATGGCGAAACGAGATTATGCTTGGTTGATGATCTCAAGGTGTTCAAGATCACATATTCACATACAAGTCAAGATAAGGAACAAGCTCAAGCCTAAAGTCAAATATCACTACATCATGTTCACAAGATAAGAAAAAGAAAGAAGTCTGCGAGCACAAGAATGAAGACCTTCATAGTATGATAGGTTTTAGTTTTTGTAACATGAAGTGACCTCCCTTAGGGGGAGATTGTTAGGAATACGAAATTCCTAGAAAAGTCTCGGTCACTTCATAGATATCGGTAGATAGCTCGTCAAGTAATATTTGGAAACTTACATAGGTAACTAGTCCAAGGTCCATGGAAAGCCCATGTAACCAAGGCCTATGTCCACCTTATGTAAGTATAAATACCCTCTCCACACATGGAGAGGGTGTTGGTTCTCTTTGTAATTTTCACACATAGTTCAATCAACCATCCGTGTTTTCCATTTTACTTTCTCTCTCAACTTTCTCTCTCTAGTTCATCTTTTTGTGTGAAATGAGTTTTCTTCAAATACACATACCTGTTTGAGACATATATTCTGCCCGATCGCTGGTAGCCCGCATATTCCTAAAGCGATCAAAAACATTGGAAATAGGAACGCAGTTTCTGTCCGTAGTGTTAGGGACATCAACAACAGCAACCGTTTGAATCCGTGGCTCAACTGTTGGAGGAAACATGTTACCACTGGCAGCGGCAGGAGAGAAACAGGATAACAAACACCACCTTCTTCAAATGGATGTGTGAATTCTCGTTGGACAACGACTAATACAGAGGTTTTTTGATCAGGGGATACGCAACACCTCCTCAAATTTTGACTAACACCAATATTGTGATCACATCCAATATTGTGATTACATCAGCTAGCCATTTAAAACAGGGTGACAATGGCCTTTTTTCCACCAAAGGTATAAGCAAACACCAACTACGCAAGTCTTCACAAATGACCGACCAAACCAATGATGCAACTAAAGTGAAACCTAAGTAGCTAAAGGCAAGCAGCAACAAATGAAAGCTACAACTAAAGGGAAACCTAAGGAGCAAATAAGAAACCAAAGCATGATAACCTAATGTATGAGCAAACTAAACCAATAACCTAACTAATCGTGATCAAAAACCACAAAGCAAACCTAAACTTATATCAATTCAAGAACCACAAACTAAACCCAAACTTAATTATCGTAACCATAATCAAAACAAAACGCCATTGTTTAACCTGTCTATCCAGTTGAAGATGAGGTTTGAGGAAAAAAAAAGATAGTATATATACCATCAATGGATATAGATTCCAGATGGCACTCATGAAGCATGAGAAGAAGCCATCTGGAATCCACATGAGACACCTGAGAGAGAGAGAGAAGAGAAAGTGGAGAAGTAGGTCGGATGTGTAAATGGGTGTGGGTGGATCTAAGCGAAAAATAGATCTGAAATAAGAAAACGGGTTACGGGTTGTTGACCTGAGTTGTTGACCCAAGTGTATTAAAGAGGGGCACGAAAAATGATTTCCGGTTTTTAATATATAGTTATAATATCAAAGTTGATGAAAACTTGATCTCTTTGACTAACACTAGGCCTGATATATCTTATGTTGTTTATTGTCTAAATCAATTTATGCATTCTTCTCTAAAAGTGTCATCAAAAAACTTCTTTTATGATACTTTAAAACTTTTTCTAAGTATGGGCATTTACATTACAAGTGTTGCATGTATGTCTTTAAATGCTTATTCAGGTGTTAAATGGGTAAAGTATGTTGTTACTAGAAACTATGTGTATATTTTTGGTGTCCAGAAAAAATTAAGAAACAAAACACGTTTTCTAAAATTCTTTATAAAGCTAAATACAAAGCTCTAGCTTCAGTAACTAGTAAAATTATATAGGTCGTAATTTTTTTTGAAAGACTTGCAATGTGAAAAATTTTTACCTGTCAAATTGTTTTTGTGACATTGATTATGTAATTAAATTGCAGCAAGTTTAGTTTCCATGAAAGAAGTAAACTGTTGAAAAATTAATTTTCATTTTCTTAGCGAAAAGATATGGCAAGTGTTGTTGAAGCAAAGAAAATAAATTATGCAAATCAAATTGCAGATATCTTTATCAAGAAACCGGATACATTACAACATAAGTTTTTTAATTCTAAGTTATCTTTAACATATGTTTACCAGAATCATATTAAGAAGAGCTATTGAAATAATAATATGTTTTCGTTACACTTATTTTTATGTGGACTTATTTTGTTATTTTGTAGTTTTGGTCATTTATGTCAAAAATTAGAGGACTTGCCTTAATAAGAAAAGGCAAAAAAAATACGGAAAAACTTCGAGGGTGTTTGGCTAAGCTTTATAAATTGGGCATATGCTTATTCTATATAAGCGGCTTATGACTTATATAACATGAGCTCATAAGCCCTTGCTAAGTGTTTGACTAAACTTAAAAAAAATACATAAATATCAAATGATGTAGTTATTAAATGAAAGTATAAAAGTTTTTTTATTACTATTATTATAAAAGTTCATCCTTTCTCACATAAGCCAAAGCTTATCAAAAACCTTTTATATGAGCTCATAAGCCACTTATATAAGCTTAGTCAAACACTTACTTTTAGTTTATTAAAACAATACAAGCTAATAAGCCCATCATATAAGCTTAGCCGAACACCTCATCGTGTGACACTGGTGTAAAAGGAAAAAATACAAGATAGAAGACATCGTTGTAATATCAAAAGTCTCTCGTTTTCTCAATTGTGACGCACACACAAAACTCTATCTTTAGCTTGGATCGTTTTGATCTTGTTAGTCTTAGGGGCCGTTTGGTTCACAGAATGTTTTTGAAGGAATTGTAATCTTCAGAAGGAATTGTAATTTGATATGATTGTAATTCAATGAATTGGACTGTGTTGTAATTGTAATGTGTTGTAATTGTAATTGAAAAAATCTGTGGATGTGTTTGGTTAACTCGCAACGTAATGTAATTCAATTTTTTTTACCAAAACTAAAAAAATTAATATAATAATAATTAAAATAATAATAATAATAATAACAATAATAATAATAATAATGACAATAATAAATAATAAATAATAAATAATAATAATAATAATAAAAATAATAATATTAATAAATATTTATTATAATAATAATAATAATAATAATAATAATAATAATAATAATAATAATAATAAATAATGATGATTTAAAGTATAAAATACTGAATTACAATGTAATTCAAAACTTTCTATCCAACATCCTATGTAATCTGAATTCTCTCTCTTAATGTAATTGTAATGACTAAATTACAATTACAACGCAAACCAAACAGCCTACGTAATGTAATTCAAATTACAATTACAACCTTTCTGCCAACCAAACAGGATTGTGATGTAATTCAAATTACAATTACATCACATTACGTCCAATTACGGCGAACCAAACACACCCTTAGAGTATTTTGTAATAAATCTATCATGTAATAGTGTCACGTTAGATAACCGTGGCGATCGAGTATATCGGCTCGCGCTCCACTGCGAGACGATGGGTGGGCGTCGTTGTTGTTGATGTCGAAATGGGTCGGCTAAAATGGGTCTATTGGTAATTTTCGTTTTCGTTGTGATATTTCAGTTTGGTGTGATGAAACTGGAGCATTGTTATAGATGAATTACCAAAATAGAGTTGTTTGACATACAAATATAAATTGAATAGAAGAAAAAACAAAAGAATTTTTTATCAGCTTCTTGTACACTCTAGTATCCACAACATGTTCCCGCCTCTATTTCTGCTACTTCATCAAGATCCCTTGAAGCGAAGTGAAAATGATAATCTGAGGTGAGCACACTTGTATTTTGAGTGACCAAATTACAATGAGTTCAGACAAACTACATGCACGCTGACACTGTCAAATAAATTCGTTAAACATGTATGCATATATAAACATTGCAGTTGTATGATATGCTAATTTATAAGAAAAGGAAATAGCACATGGATATAAGCTTAACAAACTAATGACTAGCAATATATTATCGCATAACCATAGATTAGTAACTAATGTCAGTTGATTCAATTCACACAATTAATCAATTGAGCTTTTTTCTAAATCTGATACAATAAATAATTCACTTAGACGTCTGACTAGACAATTATACAATCAAAAAACTCTTTTCACCAAAATACGCAGAAAACATAAATGAACACGTGTATCAGAAGTATATTTCTAAAAATATATATAAGCTGCATAAGCTACGTGCAAGAACTTCACCTATATCAAAAAAAATATTATACCCACACCCACAATAACCTCATTAGTGTTCCAAGTCTAGTAGGTTTAATAGTAACATACGCTATTATCTACGCAAACAACATGACATTAACAAATTGTAAGGCGCAAAAGCGTATCGCCTCAAAAAATTTCATGCATGTATACTGAAGAACAACATAATATAGGCATGTTAATATTTTCAATGATCTAAGCCTAGTAGCCTTAATAACAACATCTGCTACTACTGACCTATGCACGGAAACAAAAGACAACGAAAAGGTATTTGCCCATACTTACAAAAAATGTTTAGTTTCAACCCAAACCCGTTTTGACCCGTTACCCAACTTACACATATTACTGCCTCTATAGAATCCGTATCTATCAATGTTATCTGATATTGTTTTAACATCAAGTCCACATTCTTTTGCACGTGATTCCAGAAGTAGTTCACGAAAGGTTCTGAAAGAATTAAAAAGGCTCTGAAAATAAACAACCCGGCCTGAGGAGATCTTGAAATTATCTTTTCTCCTAAACAAAATGTAGACATTGCGAGCACAATGGATGGGATCCTTGTACTTTAAAAGCCCTTCAGTCAATCCCATTTGTTGTTGCAGTCGAATTTTAACCACCTGCATTATTTGTGAAGTTGTTTAACAGAATTTCCACCCAATAATTTGCTATTATCCATATTTAAAGAATATACGACAAATAAGTTATGTGTTTATCTTGATCTAAAAAAGCATAATTCTAATCTGGCCTGTTTTATATAAAACACAGCTCAAGTTGACCCTTTTTCATATGGTCTCTAAACAAAAAATAAGACAAAGTTAAAGAAGCGGATATGCATAAACTTCAAAAACCATGGCTGGCATATGCATCATCGTTTCACAACTTCATATACAAAATGCGCCTCCAAAACCTACTTTCGTTTCTGACAAAATCTGCCTAGGAATGACGTTCACTTATACCCAAGGAACCTCATGATGAGACTATGGATCTTAGTTTTTTCTAAATGTTATTATAGACAGCTCAAAAAACTTACAATACATTGTAACCTTCAAGTTCAGTTTTAACTGCGCCTTGTTATATTCTATATGATTATGGGGTGCATAGAATACTATAAGAGGTCATGTGGCTAAAAGGTAAAAAATAGAACAATTTTTAGAAGAGCACAATTAATAGAGTAATTTATAAACATTTCCACCGAAAGCAAGCATACAATTTGTCATCAAGCTTTTCATAATTTAAAAACAAAAAAAATTATGTCTAAAATTTCCTCGAGTACGAATAAAGGCCAATTACATAATCCCAGCGCACCCGAATCCGAAATCAAGCCTGCACATAACATTAACGTCACAAAGCATCCAACTTTTTTGAAAAAAAATCTTGTGCTTATCAGCTGTTACAACTGCTTTGGATCAGCTTGTAGTCCTAGTTTTTGATAGTTTGGTAAAACAAAAACGAATAAAAATATTATTACCAACACGTACCTAAATCCTGTCAAGATATGGGATTCCATAATAATGTGATTCATACCACCACCTAATCTAATGTCCTGAAAGAGATAGTACAAATAACAATTTTAGCACATAGGTGTTTCTTACCTTTTGTAAGCACATATATAATACCCCTAAATAATATAGGCGTAATAGTAGTATTATTAATAAGTATTTTGATGATACAAATAAATAATTAACATGACGTTGTATGTTTGACGTTTTTACTAAGCCATTTATAAATTTATGTTTTACAGTTCACATGACGTTATGAAAGAATTAGATTGGACTAGTAAATTATATTAATTATGATTGATGACTAATTTAAGAAATCGTTTTATAGTAGCTAAGTCAATATAAAATAAATAATAGAAGTAAATATAATTAATAAGGAAATTTATTATTAAGTAAATGAAATAATGGAAACAATTACAAGATTCAAAAGTGGTCAAATGGAATAAGTCATACACGTTGCATAAAGAAGTTGACTAACATTTTACACTTTGTAAAATTTTAAAACTGATTGGCAAACAAATAAAGCTAACATAGCGTATATTCTCTATTAATTCGATATATTATGAAGATCTTTAAGGACAAAAAAAGATATGACTACATTTAGAAAAAAACTCTACCCTGTCATTCATTAAACTCATTGATTAGCAATGAAACCATTTCTCGTTATAGACCTATGTTTTCTCCGCAAATCACGCGTCTCTTGGCAAAGTCTTAATTCACCACGTCCCTATATAAGGGATCACTTGTCATAATCCATTTGCAAAAAAATTTACTAAACCAAAACAAAAGCTGCTACTACAAAATAACGCATAGTCATTTGAGTGTATATCGAGTTCGGTTCGGGTGGTTAAGATTTTCGTCTCTGGTAGATCATTTGGTAGTTGACTAATTTATGTAGATCATTTGACAGTAATATAAGTTCGGACTTTGTTTAAGAATCGAGATTGGCTAAGGTACGGATACTTCTCTATCTCTATTTTGATCATCATTATGTTTGTACGGATATTCTATCTTTCACTCACGATACATACTATTTGATCAGTAATTGCTTCTTTGGTCATTTGTACGCTTTGTTGGTTTTTTCGTTTGCATTTCTTATCGGTACAAATATTCTATCATTTTATTAAGGACTCTTATTACTATTGTTCCGTATCTGTTTGCACCTTTGCAAGCATTATATTCGTTGTCTATTATTTGATTCGATATTCATTCGCTACCTATTTGATAATTTCGTTGAACCCCTTGAACTCATTTCACACATGCTTCATTTGACATTGCCATGATATGAAATTATTCTTTTTGTTTAGATATGACCTTTCTTGACATAATATGTTTCGTTTCGATATGCTATATAAACCTTTTGTTCTATTCCGATGCCCGAGCTAACTAGCCATGGAGGTACCATGGCCGTGTCATTGAGGCACCAATGGCATGACACTATCTGTGGCGGTGTGATCAGTCCACGGCGTTCTCTTTTGTTTTGTGTGCTCTATTATGCACTTGGCCATATATGATTTGATTTGTAGGGAGCGTATGGATGCATCCTAGGTACTTCATTTAGTTTCGTTTTGGTAAATGGATCAGTGTGGTGCCAACACCCCATTTCACATTTTGTAGGGTACATCTGGAGTCTGCAGCTCCCTTGTATAATTTGATATGATATGATATGATACGATGTATGTTGGATTATTTAGTCTAAGCGTGTGGCATGCTTTAAACTTTTGTTTCAAGATCGTGGGGGCATTTCTATATGTTTTGTTTGGCTATCTGTTTTGTTTGGCTATCTAATTCGTTTGGCTATCTGTTACTTTTGGCTATCTGTTTTGTTTATATCTGTTCACTGAGCTTTTTAGCTTAGCCGCATTTCTTTTCCTCGCGGCAGGTAACCAAGGGAAGCTGGGTTATGAGTGAAGAGTGCTTAGGAGCTCATATTGGACTATTTTGATGGACTAGCACACCACATCTACACTATAAGTTGTTTAGAAGTTGGATTTTGGATCCGTGGCCATCATAGAAGACATTTATGTTATAGACTTTGTATCTACTTAGTAATTGATGAAGTTTTGCCAACTCATTTTATGAGTAAAGTCTTCCGCTTCCATATGTTTTGGTTCTGTAAATGTGACATTCGGGCCCGTTTCGAGGCGGGGTGTTACAACATACACCAACTTTAAAATCGCACGCTGGAAATCTCAAAGTAGCATTAAAGTTTAACCTGGGGCGTCACTGATTTTTGACTTTGCACATCATGTTTAACACTCGCCATCCAAAAAAGAAAAGCCCCCACTTCAGCCCCTAAACGCACCCATTTTAGGCCCCGTTTTAGCGCCAAACAAACCCATTTCAGACCCCACTTTAGCACCCAAACCCACCCGTTCCAGCCTTTATTTCAGCACCTAAACACACCCGTTTCAGCCCTTATTCTAGCCCCCAAACGCACCCATTTCCTCCCCTGTTTCAGCATCCAAACATACCCCATTTTAGCCCCCACTTCAGCACCCAAACCCACCCGATTCAACCTCCACTTTAGCACCCATCGCATATACAATATCAACATCATATTCATGAAAAAGTTTTTTTAACAAAATGATAGTATAAGGCTAAAAGAAAGAAGCACGAGGCTCAGATTTGAAAATATAGGAGCAATACCAATCACACGCCATGGCTGCAACCACAATACACCTGTGGTTGCCCAGCCAAGATATACGAGTCAATAAAGTACGCGCACAAAAATTATAAATGCGGAAAATTATCGTCATTGCCTTTATCAAAAGAATGCTACTATTTTCTTAGATAGATGTCGACCAAGTTTCATATAGCAATACAAAACATGGTCCACACTTGCGTTGTGTATCTTTATTCAAAAACAAACAATGAACACCACAATGGTTCAACCTTTAACACGAATATGACTGAATGTTGTTCATATGAATCGCCCATCTAAACTGCTCATCGTCACACACTAATCAACATCGCCACACACCATGATCGACGATAACGAAGAGATCGGTGGCATCGAAGAGACTATAGCATAGGCGACATTCGACACACTTTAACTCATTCTCGTCTAAAATTATTTTTCAACTCATGAGAGTACAACACGAAAACAACAATTACCAACCAATATAACTACTATGAATCTCGAGCCACGAATCCATAGCTAAAGAGAAAGGTCAACCCGCCATGTCTGCAAATCCAATTTATCACGCCCAAAACAACAACAATCCAATCTGTATCGCATATATGAAAACCCCAATAATCACAAAAAAATAAACCACAAACCCTAACCCTAGTAATTCTAATTAATAGAATTTGTCAGCAGAAACTTAAATCAGAATTAAGAACTTACTATGTAATCATATTGTTCAAGAACAAAACTTCATCGTATGCAACCATGTCATTCAAGAAAGAAACCTTTAGAACCGTGACAACCCATAACAAAATCAACGTGTGTATGTTATACGTGATGGTATAGGTTTTGGAGTAGACACGTACCCCCTAGGTGGAAACATATAAAGAAAAGGGTATGAGAGAGACCAGGAACAGATCGGGTAAAGGGTCGGGTTGGGTTATGCGTATGTATGTTAGGGTATAAGGGGGTTTGGGTCGGGTCAGGTCGAGGTACAAAAACGAGTCGGCAAGTTATGTCTGTTATGATATAAGGGGAGTTTGGTCGGCGTCGGGTTGGGCCGGAGCTTGCGGGCCGGAGTTCCTGGTTATTGTAGGTTTAGATAATTTTGTTATTGTTTTAGATTTAGATCAATTGATTTTTGAAGTGAAATTCAATAGAAAGGCTTCATGTGTGTTTAATTGTATTTTTCGACGTGTATAGACAATAATACATTAATATAATATAAAAACAAATATGTACTCCTTTCATTTTAAATTTAATGTCTCCTGACAAGAAACATATAATTTAAGAAAAACATAGTTATTAGTGTTTTATTTCTCTTACGTTTGTCAGAATGACATATTTACTTTTAAATAATTAACTAATGTCTTATTTAAAGTTTGTAATTATAATTTCGGGTTAATGGCATGTAATAACAACGTACTTTCTCATTTGTTCACTTATTATATATAAACCCAAAAAAGTATCACAAAACCCATCAAACTTTTAATTTTTGGTTCATTATCATACGTTTTATAGTCATATTTTTGCATCGTTAGTCTTTTTGACTAACGATCGAGTCTTTTCTAACTTTTTGGCCTAAACGATCGTATTGTAACTAACTTCAAAAATTTTGTAATCTTTTTCTTTTTTCTACTTATTTGGAATTACTTTTGTTATTGGAAGTTTTTCCATTTTTCTATAAACACTTTTACTCGTTATTATAAACCCTTTTATACGTATTTTAAACAAACACGACAGTTGTACGTAATATATATAATATATATATATATATTTATATATATATATATATATATATATATATATATATATATATATTTATATACGCTTTTATAGACTTTTTATATCCGTTTTTATATACGTCTTAATACGTTCTTATATAAGAACGGATAACACCGTATATACGATTTTATATACGTTTTTATCTATTTTTTCAACGTTTTATATATGTTTATGTCTGTTTGTATATATATAAAAAATATAAAAGCGTGTATAAATACGTATATAAAAGCATATAAAAACGTATATATAGAAACGGATAAAGTCGTTTATAAAAATGTATAAAAGATTATGGAACAACGAGTAAGAACGTATATATAAAATCAAAAAGCTTTTAAATTTAAACAATAATTCAAAAAGAAAAAAAAATATAGTTTTGATATAATTACAAACAATCGTTAGTCAAAAGGACTAACACTGCAAAGAGATGACACTAAAACGTATAAATAATGAACTAAATTTTGAAAGTTTGATAAGTATTGTGATACTTTTTGAGTTTATATCTGATAAATGAACAAATAGGAAAATACGTTGCTATTACATGTCATTAATACTATAATGTCAAGTAAAGATTAAATAAAAAACTCGATCAAAATTCACTATGTATATTTAGTAATGAACAATTAAATTGAGATATGATTTTAATAAAAGTGAACTGTTATTTTGAAACTAAAGAAGTAATTGTCAAGTTAACTAGATGTTATGTAGTTACCTTTAACATAAAAGTAAAAAAGTAATGGGCAAATTGCATAAAAGTGTACTAAACTTATACTCAATTTCAATTTAACGTACTTAATTTTTTTTTCTCAATTTAATGTACCCAACTTTTTTTGGTTGCAAATGAAGACAATTAGGAGGTTATCAGGTCACCATCAAGTTACCTTCTTCTCCAACATGATTTTTCAGCTAGTGACCTCCACCACTACCGCCTTCGGAAAGCCACAACCACCACCATAACCCACCAACACCACTACCACAACCACCACTATAAAATAATTTGAAAATGCCTCGTTTGTTAATTAGTTCAATTGAAAGAAGTGATGGGCAAAGATCAGTAAGGAAACAAAAATATATGTAAGAGTTGTTTTAAAATTAGAGAAAACATATTTACTCTTTTAGTAGTGACTTATACACATAATGAGTCTTTATATAAAATCAAACTAATTCATTACTTAAGTGATTAATATATTTTTTTAATAGAAGATGATTACACATACGTATACTCGTATTAATTTCATGTTACTGTTTTGCTTTGGTACGACATAATTCGAGACCCGACAATTTATCATTTATTTTAAAAGTGGTTATCTTTCTTTATGGTTAAAGGTTCTATTAAGAACAATCTGACGATTCGAGGAATACCTCCAAGCCGAATAGAGGACTGTTTTTGAAATGAGCAAGAGTACAAATACCAGCTCGCTTTGGGTGGTGCCGGCAGTGATCGATTTGGAGGTGGTGGTGGTGGGTCGTCTGAATGCTAGGTTGCCAGAAAATCATGTTGGAGAAGAAGGTAACTTGATGGTGACTTGATAACCTCTTAATTGTCTTCATTTGCAACAACAAAAAAGTTGAGTACATTAAATTGAGGAAAAAAAAAGTTAAGTACATTAAATTAAAATTTAGTATAAGTTTAGTACACTTTTATGTAATTTGCCCAAAAGTAATACGTCAAAGATAAAAAGCAAGCAGATATATAAAAAGCGAAATCTATTTCCTAGTGATAAAAAAGTTGACACTAGAAACTCCTAGCTACCACATAGTTAGCCATATAAGTACTTATCGGCTTATCTCAAGATCATTCTCCAAAACGATCAAAAACGGCGAGAAAAGCATGACCCGTGCACTTTCTTAAGTTTCGACTGACCGTTTCCAAAAATAATTAACCTCAAACAATGAACATGTTTGAATAAACTTTTAAGCGAGATTGAACAAATGATTCGTTTCTCTAAAAGCCTTTCTTGACCAGGCCGGTTACCTCAAAATTATTGATCTTGATAAATTTTTACCTAAGTATTTCCTTCGATTTCTAGAGCACTATTATATCTTAACATTATAAATAGATATCCTTATAAAGTTTTAAACCCTTTATTCTCCATACGATCTCATCAGAGTTAACTTCAATTCGGAAAATCTGTCTCCACTTTTTTATCCGATTTGTAACTCGTAATCTCATTATATATGTAACTAAGAATGTTTTATTACTAGGAGCTCAAGTTTGATAAAATTAAATGATGCAAAACCCCTGGTTAAGTGGTTAACGTATTAACAATTCGTAATCGTCGCTACTGGTATAATAACTTCGGTAAAGTTATTACGTAGTATGTTTTAACACAAACCTGTCTTAGCAAGTTGCTTTATTTACGTATGCAATTAACATGCTCTTGCCCACTTCACCATGCATGGAATATTGGAATTGAACGAGAAGCCTTGCATGTTAAGAGTGAGTGTATCTTTAGACGCACACAGCGTGGCACCATAATACGAGCCCATACACAGGGGCAGGTGGTTCACATGGTTCCACGGTGTGTGCGCCTAAAAACCATCCTCTTATAAAAGCTTCTATGCATGCTCATTGATAGTGATCATCTATATTAAAACTGCATGGGATACATGTAAAGAAAGTTGATAAGAAAGTGGATATTTGGGAGATACATATCTTTAGATTATCGAAGATGGTTATGACATGATCAGTTTATAACGGTGTAATTGTTCTTCAGGATGAAGCTCCTAAACTTGGCATATGCCACAAGGCTACATATCTGAAACACACGTGTGTGTGTGTACACGTATGTGACAGATATATTGGTTATTTCAGCTTTGGTTTTGTTTTATTTGAACAAGTTGGGTTAACTTTTCATACTTCTTTACAAGCGTGCAAAGAAAATTGCTTTGAAAACTCACTAGTTACTGGAACATACACGTAAGTTTCCAGAGCATAAGTTCCATACAGTAAATCGTCACATATATATATATATATATATATATATATATATATATATGATCAAATGAGAAGTCTTCTTAAAATAAGAAGGATAAAAAGTAACTATAATCGCATATTCGAGATGCACTGACTTAAATTAGATACATGTCTATAATCTTAGATGCATTATAATGCATCATAATGTGTTTTTTACCTTTTAATTAGATGCATATATGTTTATTAGATGCATTTCATGATTTCTTTTGTATTTTGTTCTTCTACATGTGCCAAAATCATGAAAATCAATTTACACCATCTACACATCAAATTAACTTTCGGAACTCAAAATGTTGCATCTAGATGAATAAAAATGCATCTAATGCATGTCGTTGCATATCAAATGTGTGGTTTTAGTCACTTCTCACCACTTCTTATTTTAATTTACTTCTCACTGTTTACCTACTATATAACATATTTATATAAGATATTATACAATATATATATATTATACTGATATATATATATATATACATTATATTATTATATGACATATATATATAGACTATACATATTACATATACATTACATATACATATATAAACCTTATGATATACATTATACATATATAACTATACACATATACATTACATACATACCTTAACATATACATATTCCAGTTATAGATGTATATATATATATATATGTATATATTATATTATTATGTATATATATTATTTTTTGTATATTTATTATATATTTATTTATATTTAGACATATTATTATATATATATGTATATTGTATATATGTATGATGTATATATGTATATGTATTTAGTATATGTATATATGTATATAGAATGGGTTCTAGAGAAAATTGCTATTGGTAGAAAAGCTAGAGAAAAACATTTTAAGGCATCAATGTGTAAACAGATAATTTTAGGGCATCAATGTGTAAACATATAATTTTAGGGCATCAATGTGTAAAAATAAATTATTGCTGCTATTATTGTCATTTCAAAGTAGGCACTTCCAAAATCATTTACTTTAGTGCATCCGTTTGAGGTATAGGGCATCAATGAACAATTTCATGAAACACTGCATATCAAATTTGTTGATATCATGTTGGAACATTTTAGGGGTTGGAGGACCTGTGAAGTCGCAGATTACATGTAATGCTAGGGCAGCACCTGTAGCAGCAGCTAATTTGGCACTATGAACCCCGGTAAGACCAACCAACATGATGGTTATCGAAGCTACCGGAACATTAGGAAGGCAGGTTGTTGGACGAATACTAGACGAGGGGTATGATGTGCAATGCCTTGTCAGTCCTAGACCTCCCCGTGCTGATTTTCTTCATGATTGGGATGCCACTTTTGTGAATGTAAGACACTTTACAATATACTCTACGACTTGTTTGATCACATTTGTCATATAGGTTACTAAATTCTAATATGCTTGTTTGCGTATTTCTGAGCAAACAAGCACTTAAAAAGTTAAGAGGTACCAAGCTGATAATTTTCAAGCAGATAATAAGTTTAAATAAGCAGTTCCATACATCCTGTTAGTGAATCTATTGTTTGGGCTCAAATCTTACACAACAACTTTGCTTGAACTTTGAGCACGTAGACGTATTTGCTAATGATATTAGAAGTCAGGTAGAAGCTTTGTGAATGTGTCCAAATCCCTATCGTCGCTAAATGACTCATCCTGTTAGTTGTATGTTTAGTGCATCTATTAGTATTTTTAGTTAATCGTTAGACATACCTTGGGCATACAGTTTGAGGTACTTTAGTGCATCCGTTTGAGGTAATTTAGTGCATCCGGTTGAGGTACTTTCGTGCATTTGTTTGTATCATAGTAGGGCATCCAAATATCATGGGGGTCGATATCAAATGTTACGTAGAGGATTAGGGCATCAAAGAGTTTTATTAGGGCATCAATGAGTATTATTAGTGCATCATTATAATTATTTGGGCATATGTTTGTTATCATTTACGAATATATTTTGGTAATTCAGTGCATCTGTTAGTATAAATAGGGCATCTGTTAGTATGATTAGGGCATCTGTTAGTATAAATAGGGCATTGGTGTGTATGTTATGTTTAGTGTATCCATTTGAATGTTTAGTGCATCGTTGGTCATAAATAGGGCATCTGTTTGTATGATTAGTGCACCAATGACCAAATTAGGGCATCGTTGTATATCACGTGCCATAGGGTCGCATTATAGGGATATAACTTGCGATACCGAGTTCTCTTACTAGGGTGTCCGTGGTATAATTTATGAAATTAGGGAGAGGGACAAACCATAGTTTATTCATAATATATTTATGGGATCAATATATAGTATAAAGATGAAAATTTCTAGCCCTCCCTAGTCCTCACAAAGCTCCGCCATTGGTATTCTTTAGTGTATTAAAATGCTAAGAATATATCTTGTAATATACAGTTGTTTTGTTAAAAAGTGTAAATTAGCAAGATTTTATATTAAGTAACCCTGTCCAGGTCTGTGGATACATGTTTTGTTTAAAGATAACCTATATGATTTACAAGAGAGTTATGCCTTATTGTTGGGATGAAAGTGACATACTTTTATATCAAAGGTAAATGTTGGTGTTCATTTGGTCATGTAATCCATAAAGGTGCAGTTTTGTCGTGATTAATAGGGTTGTCAGCCACTATATATGCTTAAGTGATTACTAAAGTAATACAATGATTAATGAATGTATTCTAAACTTATGGAGTGTGACAGGAAGCAAGATTGTAATTTTCTTGTCTGATCATTATATATTCTAATATTTACATCTGTGTGACTCTTCGTAGTTGACGATGTCTTACGTTTACTTAGTTATTAATACAATATTTACTGTTTGTTGATATTGGTCTAGGAATCTGAGTTTGTAGTTGTACCAAGTTGGCACTGCCAGAGATGGATGTTGGTGGAGGGATTGGGGAAGGTCAAGTTGAAAGTAATGGTTTCGTAAAATCATCCGAGCTGTCCATAGGCTTTAGCAACTTTGCAACATCTGCATGTCCGATTGGAACAACTTATAAGGGAAATGAGGCACTTGGTTATGCTAACATTCTTCGGTCAAGAAACAAATTTATGGAATCTCTTTGTATATATGAAAGTGTATTAGAGAAAGATAACAGAAACGTTGATGCGCATATTGGCAAGGGAATTTTCCTGAAGATGCAAAATATGGGAAGACAAGCTTTTGAAAGTTTCTCTGAAGCAGTCAAGCTAGATCCTCAAAATGCATGAGCGCTCACGCATAGTGGTATCTTGTATAAAGATGAAGGTCGATTGGTGGAGTCTGCTGAGGTATTATTGGTATTCTTTAAATACGATAATTAAGTGATGTCACTCGGTTTTATTAAATTTATATATGGTTGAAATATTTCGTTTGGTATTTTGATGAATGTGATATTTCGGCATGTCTTTCTTATGCAAGTAGTGCACTCGTCTTGCATTAGCGTGATATCGTATGAGAGACAAATCAAACACCTGATTTCAACATATGCCTTGCATTTCTTATATATTTAGTTGTAGTCACCTAGAGTCCTAGACTTATTTATGCTTATTAATGTATATGTCATCGATGTTTCTTTCATTTGTCACTGTTTAGCTGAATAAATAAATCTTTTATTTTGTACATGTTTATGCTTTTTTAAGTCCATTAATATATCTTGCTGATATAATTAGAGACCTATTTCTGTAGCTCAAGTTGAGATTTTTAGAAAGCAATATATCTTTTTAAATCAACTTTTTGAGACATCATGGTCATAAATAGGGCATCTGTTTGTATGTATAGTGCATCGATGACCAAATTAGGGCATCGGTGTAATGTTATGTTTAGTGTATCTGTTTGAATCTTTAGTGCATCATTGGTCATAAATAAGGCATATGTTTGTATGTTTTACTGCATCTGAAGTACGATAAGATCATCATGTTAGGTTAGGGCATCTGTTTGTTTTATTTAGTGCATCTATGAGCATATTAGGGTATCACTGTGTATGTTTGGTGCATCTATTTGTATTTTAGGGCATTCATTTGAAATTATTGGGCATCTGTTTGGTGTATCTATTTGTATTTAGTGCATCGATGACCAAATTAGGGCATCAGTGTATATGTTACGTTTAGTGTATCCGTTTGAATGTTTAGTGCATCATTGGTCATAAATAGGGCATATGTTTGTATGTTTTACTACATCTGAAGTACGATAAGAGCATCATGTTAGGTTAGGGCATCTGTTTGTTTTATTTAGTGCATCTATGAGCATATTAGGGTATCACTGCATATGTTTGGTGCATCTATTTGTATTTTAGGGCATTCATTTGAAATTATTGGGCATCTGTATGTCTAGTGCATCGATGGACATATTAGGGCATCCGTGAGTATAATCAGTGCATCATCATACATATTAAGGCATTAATGTGTATGTTTTAGTGCATCCATTTGTATATTTTAGTGCATCCATTTGGAGTACATCTCTTCAACACTATGTTAGTATTCCATTTTACCCTTCCTTATGGTACTGTTAGGTAGATTGTGATGTTATATTATATTAATAACAAATAAGTGATTACTAGTCACCTTGTTTTTATGTATTAGTAGCAGATTGTTACAATTATCTTGTAGTAAAGACTTAATAATAAATCCTTGTTTGTTTGGCTAAAATAATGGTACATACTTGGATTGCATCATGAGGAATGATGAGACTTGTTCTTCTACTTGTTCAGAAACAAAACCCTGCATCTTAATAACAACAACACTTGTTATCCTACATTTGATGCGATAAGAAGAGTTGATTGCTACATATTTTTTGATGAACAAACTCCTCTTAATCCTGATGATGATGACGATATTAATGAAATATGTCCGCAGGTCTTGTATTGACTATTGCACTCAACCAGGGAAGGGTTCGCTTTCTCTCACTACACTGAATGCAGGGTTGTCTTTATTCTCCGTGCAAATGTCCCTCCTGACTGTTGGTGGTTGAGGTTCAAGTTTCAGCTACTCGTTACAAGAGATCATGCTTTCATCTTTGTTATTGTTCAACTGGTATTATTAACACTCCTTTCGTTTGTTTCTTCTTCCAACCATACATACAAAATGTATTCTTATTTACTTTATCTCTATATATCCATCCATCTAATTATCAACTTCTGTCATTTGTTTGGACAGATTGTAGCCTTCTTAGGTGTGCTGGTTTACAAATTTTATGGAGATGAACTTACGGAAATGTTTGGGTATGAATAACATCCATATGCATTATACACAATGGCTAGTACGCACCTTAATCCAATATCGTTTCCACGTAAAGATATGTCTTTTGTCTATTATGCATTTTCAATGTAAAGACCTGACATTGTTTTCTAATTTCAGTCTTAGCAATCGTTTTGGTGGGATTGCTCTATGGTTTCTTTATAGCCATAATATGTGGGCAGTGA
Source organism: Tanacetum coccineum (assembly GCA_026074375.1). Classification (NCBI taxonomy): domain Eukaryota; kingdom Viridiplantae; phylum Streptophyta; class Magnoliopsida; order Asterales; family Asteraceae; genus Tanacetum; species Tanacetum coccineum. Next base: position 78,830 of record BQNB010003853.1, read on the forward strand.
ATCAACGAACGCCACTATGAGTCTTGACTCCATCTTCTTCTTGCCTTTTTATATGCACTCGTCTTCAGGTAGTTTACACTAAAATTATCACTGTATGTAGTTAAACATCTAAAACCTCTAAGGAGCAACAAACTAGCATAATATTCTGGACAAAATCAGTCATATCGATACTTTGTAATAATAACTAAAGGGCAAGGATACGGTTTTAAAGGAGAGTAGTGTTAACTAATGAGGATTTGCTTTATGATAACATGATGTAAGTGAACATCATGAAATTGGACAATTGGAGCTTCTATTTCATTATGCTTTTTATTACCCTTGGTTGTTTTATTTCTGCTATTACTATCATTTCAAAGTAGGCTCTTTTAAAATCATTTATTTAATTGCATCCGTTTAAGGTAAATTAGTGCATCCATTTGAGGTAATTTAGTGCATTTTTTTGTATCATAGTAGGGCATCCAAACATCATGGCATAGAGGATTAGAGGATTAGGGCATCAATGAGTATTATTAGGGCATCAATGAGTATTATTAGTGCATCATTAGAATTATAAGGGCATCTGGGTCAAAACGGGTTAGTTTGGGTACAACTGGTGAAATGATTGGGATGTAAATCATTTTTGATCATCTATTACGTAGTATTTTTCTTGGTTTAGACCATAATCTATTAGTGTGATGTTTAGTGTAGCCATTTAGAGATGGAGTCAAAACTAGAGTTGCAAGACGGCTAAACCAGACTTGTTAGTTAAAACTAGACTTGTTTTATTGCAAAACGGGTAGTTTTATTAGCAGGTCGGGTCACATTAGCCCAAACACCTTTTTCTCAAATTAGTACGAGACTATTCTAGATTATTTTAACAGTAATATGATTCTTCTTAGCAAAATGACTTACGACGTAGTATGTCTTTTTAACATATACTTTACCAGTTTTGCATACTAAGTAGACTACTTTCAACCTGCTTGTTTTCTTACTAAATCCAGTAGATTTCACATGAAACACCTTTTAATCTAATATTCCTGTTATCAGTAAGATAATTTTCATCAGATACCAAATTGACATTTGTTTTTCCAGGTATTCCCACATGACCGTGAGTTCAAGGATGTAGCAATTGAGGCAGGGGAAGTGGTGTAGAAAATCTGACTGCTAGAAAAACCAAGGCTTGCAGATGGTGCCTCAGGGAATGCGTATGGATTTCTTTCATTATATCGTATAACAGGAGACACCATATATGAAGTCAGAGCTAAAGCCTTTGGTGGATTCTTATATCGTAATGCAAGAAACCTTATTACCACCTATCAATTCTCACCACTTGACCACGCTTTCTCCCTATTTGAAGGACTCGCTGTAACCACTTGTTTATCGTCTGATCTGGTCAAACCAGTAAACTCCAGGTTTCTCGGGTTTGAGATCTAAGACAAGAAGTTGCAGCTTTATTTATCAAGTGTCAGTTAATTTTAGTACGTAGATCATGAAGGATCCATGAAACATGTTATCATGTAATTGCAGAATCTCTTACTGCAGTTGCTGTCAGATCGTTGAATGTATAGTTTGTTATCAAAGATTGGAATCTCAAGAGACATTTTTCAATATGCTCTTGGTTCCTTTTCGATTTTTTTTAATTTTAGGTTTATACTTGTTAAAATAAAGCATGTGCGCGTCTATTGGGGGCATACGACACCTATCCATGCTCTTGGTTCCTTTTTAGTTTTATTTATTGATGCTTGTTATCAAAGCATTCTACTAGCTCGTGATGGGTTTTTAGTGTTACTCATTGTTTTCATTTAGTAAATGGATAGACACTTGGTTGTTTCATGTCAAGTATGTTTTGGTTGTTAGCATTGGCTCAGTTCAGCTCGTGAGTTATGTTCGTCTGTATCAAATTGTGTTTTCGTGTGACTTTTCATGTATTTATGCGATTCTGTAACTTCTACAATTCTTCCTGCAATTCTGTTATTTCTTGTGGTTCGGTGCTTCTGTGGTTTCTTCAAATTTGTGGCCCGTGGCTACAAATTAATGTGTGTTTGGTTTTTGCATTTCTACCTGCAAGTCCGCAAATTTTGTCTGCAAGTCTACAAATATTGTGTTTCCGTGATTCAGTGTGAAAGTTTACAATAGGTCTGCAAGTTTCCAATCTTTGCAAGTGTGAACTATATTGTCTTCGAGTGCTAGCTAGTCCTAGTCGTCAAAAGGTGGGCACTTACAAAAGAGATATCCTGTTAAAGATTTAGCACCGCCTTCCTGACTTTACTATCCTCGTTATGGGACTCGTAAAACCCTTAGGTAATATGTAAACATTATGAACAACATAGGTAAGACCCGTCTGGTCAGATCGTTCATGCGTTTCGGATTGTCTAGTCAACGTGATGAGTTAAGGCATATGTTTGTTTGATTAATGAATCAATGATTAATGTTGTGGTATATGTTACAATGATTAAAGCATCATGTTACAAAATTAAAGCATCAAGAGTAATACCTAAGCTCAACATCATATGATGGGCTAAAATGGCTTGTGTAAAACAAGATGATACATGTCTTGATTTTGGCGTATATAACGTTCACCAACAAAACTAACAGTGCATTCCAGTTCTAAGTCTGAAAAAGGAAGATAGAACTCATAATTTGACAAAATTGTAGAATAATATACTCAGGTGCTATAACATTTGAAACAAATCACAACATTCAGCCTGAAATAATGTTCAAAATTAAACTATAGTCTGCAAACATTTGAAGAAATAAAATGATTTATAAGAATCTTCAGCTATGTGGTGCACCACCTCTGAAGCCACCTCCTCCACGCCCAAAACTAGGTCTACCACCAGGACCCTACAAACATCAGTAGAGCAGAAGTTACAAGACAGTGAAAGAACACCATAATTTGAAATATAACTAAAGTTTTAGCCACACAAGTCATCAAATTATAAAGACAAAGAACCCATACAATATATTAAAAAACCCATCGCCTACATCATGAATGCAGTAGCAACAACTCAAAGAATGTAGTAAAATGTATGCCATGCCCCTTATCCATATCTAGCTAGCTGAAACAATTAATGGCTTTAAATTAATCCTTTCCGGAGACTTAGATGGTCTTCCTAAACAGGCAAAAGCCAACCACGATTAATCTAAACTAATGAAGGATTATCATGTGGAAGGAAACAATTAACTTGCACGTAATTTTGACATTTGTGTAAACAAGGTTTGGAGTTTAATAAAGTTAGGAACTCAGCTTTGGTGGCAAGATGTCCAAACAATGAAAGGATAATTAAAAGACATGAATAAACCATCTATGACTCATCAGATATCTCGTACCAAAAAAACATCCATTACAACCAATTGTACATGTTGTTATTAAAACAATAAATCAATCTTAGAGCATTTTTCAAGCGGAAAATATCCTTGTTTACAAAATTGCATCGAGCATTATTGCACAAAAACTTAAATGGTCAAAGGTATAAAGTATATGCAAACATAGCAATTATCATCGAGCTTTCTTACTAACAAAAGACGGTTGCTTTATAAATCTATACCATAAAAACTACCATGCACTAAGCAGCAAACAAGAATGATCAGTGCAAACATGTTTATAAATCTAAAATCATCTTGCCTAAATTAAATAGGGCATCACAGTGCAACTAAATTATACTTACAAAAATTAGGGCATGACAGTGTAAAATTAGTGCATCACAGTTGTAAAATCTCAATCAGGCATTTTATCAAACACTTAGTGTGCAGTTTTTTATAAACATGTTTTCCATGTATTTATTTCTCAATTTCGTTTCAAAATAACTATTCTATATAATGAATTAGGTCAATAAACTCTTAAAATCGGTACATCTATAAACAAAGATGATGATTAACGAATCAAATTTCATAAAACCAAAAACTAAATCAATATGAACAAAAAATTCGTATAGATAAATCAACAACAATCACATATATAAGCTTTATAATTGATTCTAAGTAACAAAATAACAAAACTATAATCGAAATCAGTTACATACCTTTATTTGATCTTATATTTGATAAATTATGATGAGATGATTTCGTAAATCCGATAACACGATATCCTATCAGATAATATGATATGAGTTTATGAATCTGATTTCATGAATTTAATTTCGTGAAATCTTCGTGTGTAAAATGAGAGAAAACATCGATGTGTATGTGAAATGAGAAAAAGAAGAAAAAGAAAAAAATGAAAAAAGTTAGGAATTATATATGAAATGTATGAAATTACAAAGCCCTCCCTTAAAGAATGAATGAATATACAATTAGGTCCCTGTAGTTTGGTGTGAAAAAAGGGAGGGGAGGAAGGCTTGATCCAACGGTGGTGGATTGGTTTTCTAGGTTTTCTACCGAGATGAGGTTTTCTCATGATCCCATCCCTATATATATATATATATATATATATATATATATATATATATATATATATATATATATTCTATACAACTATACATATATAATTTACATATACAATATATATTTTCATATATACTATGTCATACTATATATATAATTATATTTATATATAATGTATATATATATGATGTATTATTATAATATGTGTTGTATTTATATGTGTGTGTACTATATATATATATATGTATATATATATGTATATATATATATATATATATATATATATATATATATATATATATATATATATATATATATAATATATATATGTATAATGTATATTATTATGTTATTATATATGTATATATATATTGTATATATATTTAGATAGGATAGTCGTTGCCTTTCTCAAATTGTGTGTATTTTAGTCACTTTCTTACCACTTCTTATTTTAATTTACTTCTCACTGGATCCCTATATAATTGACATGTATATATATATATGTATATATATATATATATATATATATATATATATATATATATATATATATATAGTAGGGATCTAGTGAGAAGTAAATTAATTAGAGTAAGGTGGTGAGAATGGTGAGAAGTGACTAAAATCACATATTTGAGATGCAACGACTTGCATTAGATGCATTTCTATTCATTTAGATGCACCATTTTGAGTTTTGAACGTTAACTTGATGTGTAGATGGTGCAAATTGATTTTGATGATTTCGGCACATGCAGAGGAACAAAAAAATAAAATGCATCTAATATACGTATATGCATCTAATTAAAAGCTAGAAAACACATTATGATGCGTTATAATGCATCTAAGATTATAGAGATGCATCTAATTTAAGTCGGTGCATCTCGGATATGCGGTTATAGTTACTTCTTATCCTTTTTATTTTAAGAAAAACGTTCTTATTTGATCTTATACTCTTCTCTTTCTCTCTCCTTCTCTCTATATTTATATATTTATTTTACAAAGCCCTCCCCTTCAAGATATGAAAAAATAAATATACCATTATGACCACTGTAGTTTGGTGTGAAAAATGGAGGGTGAGGAAGGTCTTTGATCCACAGGTGGTGGATTGGTTTTCTAGTTTTATATCGAGATAAGGTTTTATCTCATGATCCCATCTATATGTATATATGTATATATGTATATGTATATATGTATATATATGTATATATATATATATATATATATATATATATATATATATATATATATATATATATATACATATACATATATATATACATATACATATATATATACATATACATATATATATATATATACATATATATATATATATATATATATATATATATATATATATATATATGTATACTTTATATATGTATGTATAATATATATATGTAATATATATGTGTGTATATTATTGTGTGTGTATATAAATATTATATATGTTTTATATTTAGTATATGTATTTTATTATTACTATATATTTATATATTTTTATATATAGATATATATATATTATCTTATTATATGTATATATATATATATATATGTATATATATATATGTATATATATATATGTATATATATATAGTAGGGATCGTCGTTGCATCTCAAATGTATGATTTTAGTCAATTCTTACCACTTCTTATTTTAATTTACTTCTCACGGACTCCTACTATATATATTACATATATACATATTTATATATATAATATATAGAGAGTAGGAATCTTGTGAGAAAGTAAAATTAAAATAAGAAGTGGTGAGAAGTGACTAAAATCACATATTTGAGATGCAACGACTTGCATTAGATGCATTTCGTATTCATTTTGATGCATATATTTGAGTTATCGAATCGTTTACTTGATGAGTTATGGTGCAAATTAATTTTGATGATTTCGGCACATGCAGAGGAACAAAAAGATAAAATGCATCAATTTTACGTAGATGCATCTAATTAAAAGCTATTAAAACACATTATGATGCGTTATTAATGGATCTTTAAGGGGGGATTATTAGAGATGCATCTAATATAAGTCGGTGCATCTCGGATATGCGATTATAGTTATTCTTATACTTCTTATTTAAGAAGAAAGTCTTATTTGATCTTAACATCTCTCTCTCTCTCTCTCTTATTTATTTAAATTATATATATTATATATATATATATATATATATAAATATATATATTATAGGTTGAGTTCTAGAGAAAATTATTTGGCTGAAAAACTTAGAAAACCAAGCAGCTAATGCACTAAATAAACTAAACAGATGCCCTAATTTTTTCGAGAGAAGAGTTTGTCGCACAGTTGGGATCGGTTAGTATTTTAAGGGAATTGTTTGAGAAAGTTTTCTGGGTTTTGCCACGAGTTTAGGTTTTTCTCACGATTCCATTCCTATATATATATTTTATAATATATATATATATATATATATATAGTATATATATATATATTTTTATACTAGTTACATAACCAGCACAACGGGCGGGTTCGGTTAATAAACTTTTTTTGATGACATTGTTTGTGTTTAGTTTTACAGGATCATGTGGTTTGTGTAAGCATAGAATCTTCGTTATACATGTAGAATGAATGAATAAATGTAGATTAAATACTCTTAATTAATTGTGACGTAAAAAAAAGTTACTACTAATGAATTGATAATTGTTAGACGAATCTTATTAGGGTTTGAGAAAAAATAGTACATGTAAAAGAAAACAACCAAATATAATGACAAAGAAACATATAATATTCGACAGTTAGTCATACCTCATATCTATTATCAGAGTATTAACATGCAACCTGTTATATGTGCATTAGAAAAACAAAAATCAATATGCTAATCTAAATAATTAATAGACAATTCAAAAGATTAGTCATACCTCATAATAAATGTTACCTACTAAGTCCCTTAAACAAAAAAAAGACCAAAAATTGATGCGCACCAACACTTCTTATTAGAAGTAATCTCCTGAATCATCCACATCAGTTATAGTATCACAGTAATTCTTTATGTTTTGGTCTCAAATTTATTTCAAAAAGATAACTGATCTTTATGGTCTAGGAAATTAGATTTGGGCAAAAGTGTTTAAGATAATCACCCATTTGATTCGCTACACAAGTCGCTCGACCCACCTAGCTATTTTCCACATCTACTCTATTTAGATCAATTCTTACATTTTACAAAGAATCAACACACCATAAAAGAATAAGATAGCGAATATGATATCAACCCACGTATATTTATTGTTTTAGATAGCGACCAAATATCTTAAGCAAAAGATATCATTATATAATTATAGAGTACTTGATATATTTTTGAAAATTAAAAGATATTAACATGATTTTTTTAGGAGTCATTTTAATATATTTTTGAAAATTAAAAGATATCACTATGGTTTTTTTAGAAGATATCATTATTGTTTTGGATAATATAACACAAATGGTGGCTTGACTCGATTGGTTAACCTTCTTGCATCTTAAGTTCTTAACCATAGGTCACAAGTTCAAATCTTGCCATGGCCAATATTTTTAAAAAAATACCGAAATTTAATGCCATGTGTGTGTCATGTCATCGTTGAGGTGGCGTACAATCACTAATTCATATTTACACACTTATAATTAGCCCCATATATATATATATATATATATATAGAGAGTAAGGATAAGAAGAAAACTTATATAGAGAGAGTAAGGATCAAATGAGAAGAAAACTTATAATGAGAATGATAAGAAGAAACCACAACAACACATTTCATATGCACCTATAAAAATGCATGCATCTCCCCTTAAAATTCTCCATCCTATTTAAAATGTGTGGCTAGAATATCTTCTTATTTTCTCATTATATTTTTTTCTTCTCACTTGATCCACTTCCCTATTAAATATATATATATATATATATATATATATATATATATATATATATATAGTAGGGATCCAGTGAGAAGTAAATTAAAATAAGAAGTGGTGAGAAGTGACTAAAACCACACATTTGAGATGCAACGACTTGTATTATATGCATTTTTATTCATTTAGATGCATCACTTTGAGTTTCGAACGTTAATTTGGCATGCGTAGATGTGCAAATTAATTTTTCATGATTTTGGCACATTAGTGGAACAATTAAATTAAGAGAAAAAAATAAATGATCTCAATATACGTATATGCTTCTATTTAAAAGCTAGAAAACACATTATGATGGTTATAATGCATATATGATTTTAGGAGATGCATCTATTTAAGTCGGTGTTATCACGGTTATATGCGGTTATAGTTTTTCTTATCCTTCTTATTTTTAAGAAAATTTTATTAGATCTAACATATTATATATATTTATATATATATATATATATATTGGAATTTTTTGCTGAATCATTTTTTTGTTACAGGAAACTACAGGAACTCAATTTTTAATATTAGTATCATTTATTGATGGGTAAGATCACTTGTCCATTAGTGTATTCATAAAAGATAAGGTTAATCATTGAAATAGCTAAACAGGGTAATTATGAAATTTTCAATCTAAAATTAATCTACATTTAAATATTAACATAAGGCATGGTAGTTTTTCTAAATCCGTTCGACTTATTTTTAGGTAATTCACTTTATTCTCAACCATCCCATAGATCTAAGCATTTTTATTTTGCTTATCACTTTCTTCCCCCACCACAAACCCTAGCCGCACCCACCATGCCACCACCACAAAGCATCGTGAATATGATCATCCAACAAGGGATCATAGTTTTACTTCATTAACTATGTTTAGTTTTCTTGGAAACATGGTAATAGTCAACCGGCTCACGTGATTTTTGTGTTAGATCTAGTTTTATTTCATTAGACTATGTTTAATTTTCTTTGAATACGCACTAAGTTAACTGGTTCACCATTGGTTTGCTGTTTGATAAAAAATCTTTGATTAAAATATAATTGTTGTTTCCGTTATAATGTTACTAAAACCGCGATTATATTAGTTAAACCACAAGTTGCTTTATATTGTCCCGAACTTGATTTCACTCACGGGTATGTTAGTTAATGTGGTTATAATGGGTTTGGACATGTTATTCAATATTCATTAACATAAAACAAAAAGATGATTCACAAGGCCGGCTCATAGGGGGTGCAACCCGTGCAATGGCACAGGGCCTCCTATTTCCAAAGGCCATAAATTTCAATTTTATCCATTTTTTTATTAGGTGAATACGAAGTTTAAAATGCCCATACAACATATTCTCAATGTTTCTTATTTGTTAGCTAACTATGAGGATAACATATTTTAATAAAAATATGCATAGACCATATTTAATAACCAATATAGGATTTAACAAAATAAAGTACAAACTTTTCTTTCAATTGATAATTACCAGTATATACATTGAATTTTAGTGATCTTGATTGAACTCTATTATGAACATCAATATATTTACCATATTACAAAAAATTGACTTTGTGGTCCGTGGTAATTACCCTTAAAATTTTCGTGTTTAACGGGGCCTCTTATAGTTACGGCACAGGGCCTTCGAAATTCACAAGACGGCCCTGATGATTCATAATCTAATGCACAATCAACTTTTAGATGTGTCAATGCTCAATACCCCTGCAGATGCATGCCTTCAAATACAGAAAACCCATTTTTTATTAATAATTTAGTATTAAACCATATCTCCCAGTCATTAGTCTCCCAGACTCTTTTTTAAATGTTATATTTTAATATAAGTTTTGGTCTCTTACCCTTTTTATGAATCATTATTTTTCAGCTTAGTAGTTAGTGATAAAAAAAATTGTTTAAATTTTTTTTGTTCAAACCTGAGCAAGAATGAATTGGCTATACCAAGTTATAAAAGAGTGCGAGATCCAACATTGGATGGAAAAGATGTACTTTTATGAATGTGTTTATCGAGTACAAGTGATGACTTTTTTTTCGCATAATTCTAGTTTTATTTTTGTTTTTATATGTTTGTTTCAGTGAAGATGGCTCAATCGTAGGAAAGACGAACACATATGTTCTAATGAATTTGACGAGAAAGCTCAGCGTGCATATATGTTCTTTGAAGAGTGCACATATATTCTCGGAATGGAGTTCATATGTTTTAAAATAATCTGATGAGAAACATGAAGCGTGCATATATGTTCTTTGAAGCGTGCATATATGTTCTTTGAAGAGTGCACCTATATTCTCGGAATGGAGTTCATATGTTTTAAAATAATCTGATGAGAAACATGAAGCGTGCATATATGTTCTTTGAAGCGTGCATATATGTTCTTTAAAACGTGCATATATGTTCTTTGAAGAGTGCACCTATGCTTTTTGGATGACATGCACATCTTTATTTAACAAGACACATTTGTATTTGAATTGTATTTCATTTTATATAAAATATTTGTATACTATTTAAATTTTGGTTTGTTTCAAATTTTAGAGTTTACATGTATATGTTTATGTTTTTTGTCATAAATTTCAAAAATTAAAAAATATAAACCATAAACATATGTGCTATTATCATTTAAAAAAATAAGTTTGATGTCTAAACCATTCTACCCAAGAAACATATGTAATTTAAAATATTTAAAAATATATATATATGCAACTTAATTTCTGAATAAATGTATACTGAAAAAAGTATAAAATTAAAAAAAATAGTTTTGAAAATCAATTAAATTAAAAAAAATGTTTTTAAATTTAAAACATCAAAAAGAAAAATTAAAATGGGTTTTGACTATTATACCCTTTTGATTTAAGAAAAACAATTAATAATACACTAAATTCCTATTGGTTCAAACTGGTTCTGTAGGTTCTGTACAAAAAAATGGTTTGACAAAGAACGGTTATATATATATATATATATATATATATATATATATATAATCCGGATCGATTGAGAAGGTTTTTATTTTGAGAAGATTGAGAAGGTTTTCAAAAATGATAGATTTTTAACTTTGATTCAAGTTTTTCAAGCGTAAAACTCATTTTAATGTGATTATAATCCAAAATGTGTAAAAAAAAATTCAAATCAATGTTAAAAAATCTCTCGATTTTGCGATATAAGTACAATACTGAATATTCTAAACAAATTTAAGGAATCATTACCATAACTCGATTTTAGCATTGATTTGTGAATCAAATTTGTGATTTATAGATTCGATTCACTATTAAATGATGTTTATTTGTGAATCAAGTCAAAAAATATGAATCAATTTACTCAAACAAAGATTTCTCAATCTTCTCAAAATTAAAACCTTCTCAATGAAACCGGAGCCTATATATATATATGAAACCTTCTCAATTGAACCGGAGCCTATATATATATATAGAGCAAGAGAGAGAGATGGGATCAAATAAGAAGTTTTTTAAAATAAGAAGGATAAGAAGTAACTATAACCGCATATCCAAGATGCACCGACTTAAATTAGATGCATCTCTATAATCTTAGATGCATTATAACGCATCATAATGTGTTTTCTAGCTTTTAATTAGATACATATACGTATATTAGATGCATTTCATTTTTTCTTGTTCCTCTCATTGTGCCAAAATCATGAAAATCAATTTGCACTATCTACGCATCAAATTAACGTTCGAAACTCAAAATGGTGCATCTAAATGATTAAAAATGCATCTAATGCAAGTCGTTGCATCTCAAATGTGTGGTTTTAGTCACTTCTCATCACTTTTTATTTTAATTTACTTCTCACTGGATCCATACTCTCTCTATATATATATATATATATATATATATATATAGGAATGTTAAAATAAAAAGACAAATATCCGTGAGAAGGATAAAAAGAAAACTTTTTTAAAAAAAGTTCTCAAAAAATTTCAAAAAA
>BQNB010003853.1:93465-111883 GCA_026074375.1 Tanacetum coccineum
CATGTGATGTGTTGCAACAAACGCAAGTAATTTTTTCACGGTATTACCCTTAAGTTTAAACATCTTGTGTTAAGCAAATATAAAAGAATTAGAGAAAACTACAATTTTGGTCCACTATCTTTACCGGGTATAACACTTTTGGTCTATTTTTTAAAAAATTTACGGGTTTAAGCCAAAACCCGAGTATCCATTTCACATTTGAGCCAAATCTAACAATTTTGGTTCACATTTGAGCCAAAACCCGAGTATCCATTTCACAATTGGGTGAAATGTGAAATATATTAACTACTGAAAATTACAACAAAACACACAACGTCTAAGCACATGTCCCGTAGTGAGAAATAAATAAAAGTAGCCTACACATCACTATTATTCCTTTAGTAAAACAATGTTCAGATCCAGCAACCACAATTGTCCTACTAGAATTCACATTTACGGCTTTTCTACTATTTATATACTCTAATTCTTAGAGAAACACCATTGTTTGTTATACACCAGATACATTATATACTTCTATATCTTCCCTTTGCATCATAAATCACAAGTAACTTCACTCCCCATACATCAGATACCATCTGAGTACCAATTGAGTGTTTGAATTTAAAAGTCAACAAGTTACTTAAAGTTGTGTCACAAAGTCAAGGTCATAATTGATAATGGAACATGGTATGCCTACTACAAACTTGGTAATACCACTAATTCATAAGTAATAATCTATTGAAGTACAACAAAATTTGAAAACAACTCCATATGAATAACGGACCTTACTGGTTTCATGCATCAAATCATTTTGCCTATACTCTTACGAAAACTAATGCGCGTTTATCTCCTTATTAATGCATCAAATCAGCTTGTTAACCGGCATTTAATACCTTTGCCTAAACTTTTACGAAAACTAATGCGCTTTTAAATAAAGCTATTATAAATGCATCAAATCAGCTTGTAAACCGACATTTAATACCTTTGCATAAACTCTTATGAAAACTAATGCGCGTTTAGGCAAATCTATTATAAATGCATCAAATCAGGTTGTAAACCGAGATCAAGCTGATTTTATGCGTTTATAACTTTGCCTAAACCCTCTTACGAAAACTAATGCGCGTTTAGGAAAAGGTATTAAATGCATCAAATTAGCTTGTAAACCGAGATCAAGCTGAGTTTATGCATTTAATATCTTTCCTAAACTCTAACGAAAACTAATGCGAGTTTATGCAAATAACGATTAAACAAACATATAACATCCAAACCAATATTATATAAAACCAATGCACATTTAGACCTTTATTAATGAACAAAAACATGTTTAATCAAATCTGATACACATTTTACTATCAATTTTTTTATTAACAAAGCAATCTAACATTTAATTACATCAATACCTGTAGATTTTGCAGTTTTTGAAGGACGATCGTGTAGCTTTTTCGTCCGCTTATTCATTTGTTGTTCTTCATTATCTAACAAGGAGATAGTAATCTTCATCAGTAAAATGATAATATGAGAATACAACAAAATTAGGTTTAGTTTACTTACAAATGCCTTAAAACGCCATTTTGGTCAATAAAATGAACGATTGAAGCTTCGTGTGCTTTAAATCATCGTTTTACTATTGTTTTTTGAATGATCTATGAGATTTTGTTGATATTTTTAAATGATCTGATAAAAGAAGAAAGTTATAGAGTTTTTCTGAATGATTTATGAATGATTTCTGATAAGAGGAGTTGGATATGGGTTGTTGTAGAGAGAGAGAGAAAGTTGTTGAGAGAGAGAGTGTGTACCTGAAGATGAATAATGAATGATCGAGGTTGTTAAGATGTTATGTAGTTTGATGAAAATACATTTTTGCCCTTCCCCCTTAATTAATATTATGGTTTAATCTCATCCATTGATATTAAATCAATGGTCTATAATCCTTCTTATCCTTCTCACAAAAAAAAAACCCTTTTTATTTTAACCTCCCTTCATATACATATACATTATAGTACTATTCATACATTTATATCTATATATAACACACACATTTATATATTATATCATATAATATATAAATAATATAAATAAATTTATCATATATATATCATTTTATATTACTATTGATTTATATTATACTATATATAGATATATACTAACCGTTATGATATATACCACAATTTATATATATTCGGTTTTCGGTTTAGATTGTCAAACTCATATCTAACTCGAAAACCGAATTCGTAGTTCGGTTTTGACAAATTCGATTCGGTTATTAGTTTGGTTCGATTATTTTCGGTTCGGTTTGGTTTCGGTTTTCGATTTATTTGGTTTTTTCGGATTTTCTGCACACCACTACCGAGAAATTCACACATGAACCAAATTGTTGTAGAAAATAATTTTAATAAAGAATGATAGTATTCTCAAAAAAATATGAACAATAAACGAACGGTAACAAATTAACAATATTCAACTTCAACAAAAGGTAGCTTCCATAAACTTAACAAACTCATCAAAATCTATCCTACCATCGGCGTTCTCATCAAACGCTCGGATCATCTTCCTACAGTCTTCGATATTCGATCTTTCCTTCAAGCCCAAAACAACAAGAATTCTTTGCAACTCACTTGCATCAATAAAACCATCTTTGTTTTGATCAAATACATCAAAAGCTTCTTTCACTTCATCCAATCTTGGTTGCTCATCTTCAAAAATATTAAACAAGTCATTAGAAGTCATCACCTCGGGCACCTTCAGGCCTTCGGGGTGGCAAAAAACACCTAAATTCGCCATTATTAATTCCACATCGTCTCTTTGGACACATGCATCGTCCACAATGATCTTGTTGGTGAAGGAAACGTGTGTTTTTATCAAGTTGGAATCATGCTTCACGACCGGAATATCAGAACGTTCAAGCGAAAACGGGACGTAAACGTTAGATGTTGAGAAAAACTTCATGATTAGGGTTACTCGGTTGAGAATTATATGCAAGAAAAAGTATTGGATCAATTCGAGTATCATGAAGCTCATGGTTAAGAATACTGTTATGGTATATATATGATAAAAAGAACGTGTTAGATTACTTGCTAAGAAAGTTTGATGAGTTTAAAAAAGGAATATGTGTTGTGATAGATTTGTGATCGAGTTTATATAAGACTTGTGTTCAAAGTGTGTACGAAATATATGGTCAATTGTCAAAAGTTTGCGGCAAAAAAAGTCTTCAAGGAAAGTAGGAAGAAGAATTGTTATGTTATGGTTAATTTAATTAGCCGACCTTGACTCCAAGAAAAAAAGGTTACAAGTTTAGAGTAGTCATGCTACTATGACTTGCACGTTATGCATGAAAGTTGTTTATTGTTTTGGATTAGTTGATTATGAGGTTTGAAAAAAAGGTTTTTTTGTTTTATTGGAATCTTCGTTGAAGGTGTATATCGATTTCGTGATACACGGGGTTAGGCATTATTTTTTGTTTGGAAATTAACCACTCACTTTGAAGGTTCGTTTTTTCTACTTTTCTTTTTGGTAATTAATGTTCAAAGAAACTAGGGCGATGTTTCTTTCGAATGATAAAGGTGTTGCAACTTGATATATGCCATTCCCCCTAGAGGTGCGCTTAGACATTTAGACCGCATTCGGGAATTCTTTTAGTCAAACAGACCAGTTTCCATCAACAAGTAAGCCGAAACCAATGTCGCACGAACCGAGAACCGGTTTGGTAACCGGTTTGGGTATATCGTTCTAGCCGAAACCGTTGTGCAGTGTTGGAACCAGTTCTTTCCGGTTAACCTTAAAACCCGGTTTGGTCATTTTTGGTTTTTTTTTTTTTTTTTTTTTTTTTTTTAACATATAAGAGAAAAATACAGACATAAAACGAATACAAAGATGTCGTGATGTACAAGATCGGTTGCTGTTTATTTTTTAACATAAAGGAAATACAACAAATAGGAAATACAACATAAAAACGAAATACAAAATAAAACGTATAGAATGGTATTGTCCTAGTCCGTCGTGACATATGACCCTCCAACCTCCAAAACTAGCTCCATCATGGGTTTCGTCATCTTCTGCCCCGCTGTCACATTTAATCACGAGTGGTTCTTCAAAGAGCCGTCGCTACTAAAGCATCTAACTCAATTTCCTTGATCGGTTTAGATGAGTGCTTCATTCATTTGCTCGGAGCTAGGTGGAGGGGGGAGGGAGGTGGGGGGGCGGTGGGGCGGGTGGTGGGTGGAGGGGGCGGTGGGGGGGGGTTGGGTGGGGTTTGGGGCGGTATTGGTGGTGTGGGGTGGGGCGTTTGGTAACTCGTTAAGCTGTAGTATTATCATATAGCACACACAACACACTGGAACTAGGAGCTGCACTATGACGAACGGGTGGAAATATCGATTCTTCAATCGTCATTAAACACCTTCTTCAACGTCCAAGGAGGCAGTACAAAGTGGAAGTTGTTTCTGTCTACCTAAGAGCTTCTAAGTGGTCCTTTAAACACATACACATCTCTAAAGACTCTGCAGTAGTCTTGTTCTTCGGATTGGACAAAATCCTACCACTTGTTAAAATGCTGATTCATGATGCTACCGGAGAAGCTTGACACTTAATTATATGCCCCCCCCCAAACCCCAAAAAATTCCCACCACCCATGCGTTAAACAGGAAACTGATTTCCGTTTGTTTTCCCAAAACCCCAATACATCATAAATGCAATAGTCCTTGGCTGAAGTCCTCTCACAAAATCTGGTTCGATATATTGCTCATACCAGATGACATTATAGGATCACCCCGTTTTAACCTTTCTTCTTGTTTATTTTGGGTTAAACGTGTACCATACGAATAAAGGATCACGACTCTTTTGGGATGAAGAACCCTCACAGTTTGATTGAGTCTGGTGACTACCATATTTCGTATACTAACAGAATTATACAATCCTTGGAAAGATTCATGAAAAGTAATCTACGGACCTAAGTTGCATACCCATCATCGGCAACTCCAAGTCCCTACTTTATATTTTCAATCAAGATACGTCTACCCCAGATACATTAAACATGGATTTAAAGCGCTCACAAAGTAATTATTGTGGCATGTTTTCAAAATACTTCCTAGTTTTCTCTTCAGGTTAACCATACTTGAACAACACCCACCCCTCAAGTTCTTAAATCAGATAATTTTACAACTTATGTAAAAAAATCTGTTGCAAACCAATGGAATGTTGGGTTAGTAATCCCCGACAAAACAACCTAGCATTTTGATACACCGCAAGTAATGGTTTTAACATTTCATAAGTCCCCATATTCATCGGGAATTTTTAACCTTCTACCATTTCTTGCTGAACCAAAAGATGGTCATGAAAATGGACTCAACGTTATTTGCTTTTTCAAACCCCTTTCAGAACATTCAAAAGTGATACTCATTCGGTTTCAATGTCCCTATTTCGAATAAACAAGTTTTTTTCTGCTTCGTGACAAATTTTAATATACCGTCGACGTTTTTCTCACCAGATTTGAAAACCTCTTTTAACATTTGTTTGAAAGCATCTTTCATTGATAACTAAGGGGACCTTTACCAGCTTGCACAGCAAGTTAAATGATGTGTGCAACACAACGACGATTATAAAATCTACCCCCATTGGTGGGTGAATTTTAATCTTAGTATTTATTCATGGCCGATGTGTTGTTGCTGCATTGTCCAAAGTAATTGACAAAAATTTTTATCTTTCAAAACCATAAACGAACAAAGACTTTTACAACATATATTTCAAGTTTTTTACCGTGGCTCAACGAAAACTCTATCGAACGAAATGACCCGCTCACATTTGCCAAGAACTAGTCAATCCAATGTGCGTAACACACATGTAAGAACCGGGCAAATTATTAGGAGCGACCATATTCCGGTTTAGTTGACCATAATATTTAAGTTAGCAAAACCATCAATTGTTGCTTTTTAAGCCGCTACCCATAATTCATAGCATCACGTTTAAGGTAGAACGACTTATCATGAGTGTCAGCGCGTGGCAATATGGTTTATCTGGAACACTTCTCGTTGTCGTGTTCGTTGTCGAAGTGGTTAAATGTAACCCCATTAATCACCAAACCCGCAAATTGTTCACTGTAGAAAATCCGGATTGTACATGAAAACTGCACCAACTCGGCCCATCTCGTTGCCCCTTCATAGTTCTGATTTCGCTGACCTTGATACTTCACAATGAGATGACTAATAGTTTCTTTCATCGTCGTATTGGAACCAACCGCAAGAAAGTGAAAGCAAACTTGCATTGTGCTTTTTTATGACCGTCGTCATAATGCACATGTTGTAGTCTTTCCAAACTTCTTGGTTTCGACGGGTTTTGTACGATTTCACGGATTTAGCAGTGCACTTGATGAACCAGACACCGTATAGCTGAGCCAGAGGCGATTCACTTGCCATTGAGGTGGACTATTTTTTTTTTTTGTTCTAAAAAGATTGAATAATGGATTGATAGTTGTGATAATAGTTTGTAATAAACATCCTTATTTTTATAGACTAAGAAAATCTCTATTCTAATCCAGTTAACCACAAGAAATCTATATGGATAAGAAAATCTGGATAAAGTAAATTCCCGGGACCCCCTTTAGCCAAAAAAATCGTTCGGTGTCCAACCGTTCCAAAAACCGGTTCGACAAACCGTTACCAAAAACCGTAGTGCAAACCGCCTAAACCCAAAATGGTCGAACCGGTCACCGCCGTTTTGACCAGGAACCGGTAACCGTTCGTTCAAAACCGTTTTGACCGTTCGTTCGATGTTTCTTTCGAATGATAAAGGTGTTGCAACTTGATATATGTCATTCCCCCTGAAAGGAGCATGTGTTTGATAAAAAAAAATTTTTTTACCATACATACTCAAAAAGTTAAAAAGGTATTAATTGCATGCATCATAAGTTTGCAAAAATCACCGAATTGATAGTCGGATAGCTGATCTCTTTTTAGCTTGTAATCAATGAGAGACGATCTCTTTTTAGCTTGTAATCAATGAGAAAGCTCAATTGTTAAAGAAGAATGTTAGGTCCACAAAAACTTCACAATTTTTTTTTCATAAAATAATGTGACAAGATTATTGGTTCAATCAAATAGATTTTTTCTTTTTTATAATCGTTTTGATTGAACAAATACCTTTGCCACATCATTATGTAAAATATTTTTTGTAAAGCTTTTTTGGACATAACATTTTTCATTGTTAAATAAAACTTTCCGATTAGCTAATTGAAAGTCAGAGTTGGCTTCATTTTGGTCAAACATATCTAATTATCTAACAAAATAAATATATATAAAAATATATGTATCCATTTTAAAAAAGAAAAAAAACTATAAAAAAAAGCAATTAATAATGCTTTTAGTTATTCGATTTTTGAATAAATTACGAACTTAAATAAATTTCTTGGTTTCCATACTTTTTACGGTAATAACTTTATAAATTTAATAAATATCTTTTACACCTTATATTTAATAAAAACATGTTGCGATTAATAAAGATTATTATCCCTATATATTAAATAAATGTATATGCACAAATTATTATGACAAGTAACTAAATACATGAACATATACTAACAGCCTCTATTATTTCTCTTTATGAGATTAGAATATGAGAGATTCGCAAATTATTATTATTATTATTATTTTGGTAAAGGGTTACCCCGGTAAATTTTGTATTAATCACAAGACGTTTAAGTACAATGGAATGTGGCTGAGTACCATATTAACCTCAAGCCGAAGCTTGAAACTACCATCACGATGTGACATGCCACAAAACGTGCAAACCTAGCTATAAGCATACAACCAGAACACAAAAAAGCAAATTACCCATAAAGTCTAAAGTTACTCGGCATCTTCCAACGAGAAAGGAGCTCAGCAACTTTCAACTTATTCTTGAACCATAGTGTAAGAAGCTTTAACCTCACGGTAATCATAACCATGTCTCTAATCTCCTCCGGTTTCTTCTTAACCTTCTTGAAAAGGCGATTATTCCTCTCCATCCAAATGAAATATGAAGTAGCTGCCAATAATAGCCGACCAATAACGCTTTTAGCTGTACGTTTATGCGCTATGGGCTGTAGAACCAACATGATATCCTGCAAACGAGGTGGAACTTGATCCAAGTCAGCAAGATCAAACAAGCTGCCAAACCTTCGAAGAGAAAGCACATTCAAAAAATAAGTGGGGATGAGAGTCCTTTTGGCTTTCACATAGAGCACATTGAAGCAGGTTTAAGTCGGTACCATCACCGACATCCCATTGCAGCAATTTGTCTTAGGTTCGGAGGCTATTGCGCATCACAAGCCATATATGAAACGGGTGTCTAGGGATACAATGAGAAAACCAAACGACACGGTACCAAAGGACACTATTACCTCTCGATCTTAAAGCTTCCCAAGCAGCCCTAACCGAGAAACTAAAGAGTAAACCATTCAAATCCTTCCATTGAACCACGTCAATCTGATCCCTTAGGGTAGGAACCGGAATGAGGCCAAGGTTCGGGGCTTTCAGGAGCCAAGCTTGAGGCCAAAGCCAACCATCAGCCGTAACAAGATCCGCAACACAAGTCCGAAGATTAAAGCCTTCCCTAGAAATATCTCTAGGAGTTAAATACGTGCTTAACGGGCTCGATGCACACCAATTATCAAACAACAATGATGTATTCCTACCATTCCCAATCTTCGACCAAAAGAAAGGTTTAACAAGATCACGAATTTGGAGGAGTTTAAGCCACCCCCAACTTAGATTCGACTTGATGGGAATGTCCCAAAACGATCGCCCCCGTAACTTGTACATATGAATCCACTTTACCCATAGAGAATGCTTGTTAGAAACGATATTCCAAATGTGAGTAGTCATCAATGCAATATTGAAAGTATCAAGACTACGAAGACCAAGACCCCCCTCGCATTTCGAAAGGCAAATATCATCCCAAGCTACTTTAGCTTTTCCTCTTTTAAGCCCTCTATTACACCATAAGAAACCCCGCATGTGTTGCTGAATATCATGTAGAATACCAAGAGGAATCATAAGCACCGACGCCCAATACACATGCATAGAAGAAAGGACGGATTTACAAAGTTGCAATCTACCCGCAAATGATAATGATTTGTTTTTCCAGTCATCAATTCAATTTCTAACTCTTTCGACCAGAACTTTACAATCCTTATTTAAAAGGCGAGAAGATATAAGAGGAACACCAAGATATTTTACCGGAAGCTCACCTTCAGCAAATGGCATGATATTAAGGATATCTTGTTTAACATAATTCCGAACATTACAAAAGTACACTATGCTTTTAGGGATACTCGGAGTTAACCTCGATGCACGTTGGAACTCATCAAGAGCTTCCATTATTAGCCGAGCAGAATCCACATCCCCTCTAGCAAAGATAAAAAGATCGTCTACAAACAAACATTAACAAGCTCCAACTCTTTACATTGTTTATGGTACCTAAAAGTTTCAGAACCCTGAACCATTTTCTTAATAATTAGAGTTAAAATTTCCATAACTAACGTGAATATGTAAGGCGACATAGGGTCACCTTGACGCAACCCTCTACACCCCTTAAAATAGCCATGAATATCACCGTTAATGCTAATGGAGAAAGATGTAGATTTTACACACGCCATAATCTAAACCACCATGGTATAGTGAAACCCAAATCCAAGAAGAATTTGATTTAGAAAATCCTAATCCACCGTATCGTACGCCTTTTGGATATCAACTTTAAACGCACAACGCGGAGGACCACGATTACAATGATAACCATACATTAACTCTTGGGTAATCAATATATTATCCGAAATCCTCCTACCCGGAACAAAAGCAGACTGGTTATCACTAACCACCTCTTTAATCCCCTCAATGATCCGATTAGTAATAATTTTACTAATACATTTATATATGACGTTACAGCAAGATATGGGCCGGTAGTCATTAATAAACATAGGAGTAGATACCTTCGGAATTAATGCAATGAAAGTATGATTTATTTCCTTCAACAGCTGACCATTGGAGAAAAAATCACGAATCGCTCTACATATATCACTACTAACGATGTCCCAACTCTTCTTGAAGAAGGCCGAACTATATCCATCCGGACCCGGGGCTCTATCGTCCCCGATTGAGAACATAGCATCCCTTATCTCGTCATAAGAAACAGGCCTAATCATGTTCAAATTAGACGCATCAGAAACCTTATTCGCAAACAGCCCGTTAACATTCAACCCCTCACAACCTGTTGTAGTTCCAAGAAAATTATAATAATGAGATACAAAAGCATCAGCTATGTGAGCACCTGAAGCCTCTACATTATTTGCATCTCTAATAACATCAATGCGACTTCTTTGGTTCCTACTCTTAACAAATTTGTGAAAGTACGTCGAATTCGAGTCTCCCGCCTCCAACCAATCAATCTTTGCTTTTTGTTTCAGAAATCGTTCCTCGTCCAACTGAGCCTCCGAGAAAGCTTTAACATACACAGATTCTTCATCTCTAAGAATAGAATTATCAGGGTCTCGGTCCAAAGCCTTTTGCACTTCATCAAGTTCAACATGAAGCCTATTCACACGATCATGCAAGTTACCATGATCATGCACAAGTTTGCGCATCGGCTTTTTTTTAACTTTCAATTTAGAAACCACTTGAAACATAAAGTGACCCGAGATATTCATCTTCCAATGTTCAGAAACCACATCGAGAAATCTCTCCTTAAAAGTAATAAAATTAAAGAATTTAAACGGTTTAGGTTTAGCAGTAGTAAGAGTAGGGATCTTTAAAACCACAGGAGAGTAATCGGATATCTGATAGGGTTGGAACAATGCAAAAGCTCCCGGATACGAATCAATGAAATCCATATTCCCCATGATATGGCCGAGCTTCTTTAAAACACCTCCACCACCTCTAGGCTTTTGATTCCAAGTATAATGTAACTCGGATGCGTTAACATCCATAACTTCAATTTTGGAAACACAATCCTTAAATTCATTCATAGCAGAATTCAAATAAGAAGGACCTGAATGATAGTCCTCTAAGTTTAGCGATACGTTAAAATCTCCCATGAGATTCCAAGGAGACCCTCGAGTAAAATTTTTATGCAGCCCTAACTCCTCCCACAACATCCTTCTATCAGTTTGAGAGTTACTCGCGTAAATGAAAGTACAAAACATGATTTTATTAGAACTCTTGTGAACAATCTTAACATGCATGGCCTGATTTGATTGGGACAAGACCATCAGATTTACCACATCCGTATTCCAGCCTACAATAATACGACACCCTTTAGAGCACAGGTTAGCATTAGACGTCCAATCCCACGAACGAAAAACTTGAGAACACACATGCGAAAGCGTCGAGAGATCAACATGCGACTCCAGAATTGCACATACACTCAATTGATTCTCATACACCACATGTCGAACCTCCGATTGCTTAGGGACGCAGTTCAAACCCCTAATGTTCCACGCTGCAATACTAAACATCTAAACCATCGTTTGAAGGAGTGATTGCCCCTTTGATAACAGTAGTATTATAATCATAAACAACATAACTTTCCTCCACTTCGCTATCCGAGTCTTCCTCATCCTTCCCATGAAAATGCTTAGCACTATCTATTTTTTGACCCCCACTTGTCTCACCCAAATCAGAAACCTTAACATTATCATCATTGTCACACAAAGCATCAAAGGAGTTTGGACTTTTAAATACTGAATTGGGATCCTCCACACTAGGATCCTCATTTGTCTTTGCACTATTATCCTTTTGCACAGTAACAGGACAATATTGAAGGTTTGCATTAGGATTGTTAACCTTAAACTCGTTAGACTTCTTAGTATTCCCTCCATTCTGAGCCTTACCTTTATTCTTCTTCTTACTTGTAACAGTCGTGAACCCATCCCCAGATGTCTCAGCAACAACCACTGGTGTAACAGTAACGTTTTTAGGGCACATCGAAGCATTATGCCCAAAAATATGACAATCCAAACATAGAGGCGGTTTCCACTCAAATTCAACTTTAATTCGTTCCTTAGTACAACCAGTACCATCTTCAAACGGGACCGCCATAATTACTTCTTCTTTCAGTTCCTTTTCAGTAACCTCGATTAGAGCACGAGCAAACCCTATTCTTCCCCACGGATCAACACACATAGCACTTGTAAAAGCGTCAAGCATAATTGGTTTCCCAATTTGTGATCCAATTAAACTCAAACCATCTTCCGAATATGCAACCGTAGGGACACGATGCATTTTCACCCAGACTGATACTTTGGTAACGACTTATGTTATTCCTCTTTGTAAGTTTAATATGTGTGTACACGTATGTCAAAATTAAATACTGCTAAAATAAATAACGACTCATGAGATTTGTACATATAGCATCGACACATGTAATTGCTCTTTAAAGTTTAAATAAGAATATCTGAAAAAATAATTTTTCAAAAGTCATTACGTGCTATTAAACACACATGTAACACGATGTTACAAATGTTGAGGAAAAGTAGTGTAATGTGTTAATTATTTTTATACTCTTTCAATTTCAAAATAATTGTTTTTCGACAAAAAACATACAATTTAAAGAAAAAAACATAATCATTACTGTTTTTAAGCTCTTACTTTTTGCAAAATAACGGTTTACTTTTAACTAATTAATTAAGTCTTCTTTAAACTCTGTAATATTAATTTCAATAAAGTATATATACTCGATCAAACATTCTTATTAATTTTTAGTAGTAAACAATCAAATTAGAACATTCGTAAAAAAAACCTGAACTACTAGTTCGAAGCCAATAACTATATTTTAATTTATGAACCACACAGTACTACATGCTCAAAACTATGGTTCTAAAAGGCGCGCCATGACGCCGCTAAGGCTTCGTAAAGACGCGATGCATGACCTTCATGCTACGCAATAGACCAAGGCTTATGCTTAAGGCTTGACATGCGATGAAGAGTGAAAAAACGTGATAAAGCACGATAAATTGTGATGCGTGGAGGCTTTTTTGAATTCAATTTCGATAAAATCGTTTGTTTATTATAAAAATAAAAAATATTAAATGCAAAGATAGTTTATTTACTTTATTTCTTTATGTATGACACTTTTTGTAAACTCAATATATTTAAAATATGATATAAATATATAAATTTATAAATATTTTCATATTTTGTGCCGCTTTAAGTCACGTCTTAAAAAACTCCATAACTCGCCATGACTTCTAAAGCGTGAGGCTTGGTCATACCGACACGCTACGCCTCACGCTATTTATAACCTTGCTCAAAACTAAATAATATAACCATTGGGCTATTACTACTAGTTGGGCTTTTTAACCATTAGTCATTCGATTGGGCCTTAAGCTTTCTTCACAGTTCACCCACAATCTAACACCCAAAAACACAACCCCTAGTTGAAAAAAACAGAACAAGAACATCAACAAAAAACAAGAACAAGAAACACCTTAAACTATGTCATGCTCTTCACTCTCAAACGTACGACTCACTTGACAACAAAGGTAACTCATCTTATCTCGCTTAAACACATCTCTTCTTCAACTGGTATCACAAATTCAATCCTAGCTAAATGTCCTAATATTATTACTAAAAAAACACAACCCTTAAACACTAATGCATCTATTCAACAATTACTTCTTAATATTTCAAACTTAAACCCCAAAATCACCCGTAAACTATGGAGAAATAATGAAATAAAACCTCAAGATTTTCATGAATTATTAGTGGGATTTGAGTCTTGTAATGAAAATTTGTTGCTTGATGGTAAAAATATTGAATCTTTATTTGCTATTTTCAAAAGAGTTGGCGTTAAGCATGTTGATGGGTCTTTTAGGATTATGGTCGGGTTGTTGGTTCGGGTCGGGTTGTTTAAGGATGCTGAATGGGTACTTTTGGAAATGGATAAAGAAGGAGTTTTGTTGGATGATGATGGGATTTATGGTAAAATGATTGAGTGGTATGTTGGTGTTGATGAGTTAGGAAAGTGTGTTGAGTTGTATGATAAGATGAGGGGATTGGATTTGGTTCCGTCGGCGGCGTGTTACGGGAGTTTGGTTGAGTATCTTGTATGTAAGGGTGAATGTGAATTGGTTTTACGCGTTTATGATGATATGGTGCGGTATTGTGTGGTGGAAAAGGGTGTCTATGAGAAAGTGATTCGGGTGCTATGTAGAACTGGGAAAGTTCAAGAGTCGCGAAATTTGATTAAGAGGACTTTTGTTTGTGGACTTAAACCAACGTCTTTAGTTCTAGATGCGATTGCAAGTGGATACTGTGAGAAAAAAGATTATGATGACTTGTTGAGTCTTTTTTCTGAGATGGATTCTGTTCCTGATGTTGCGGTTGGGAACAAGATCATACAGTCAATGTGTCAAAATCTGGGAGTAGAAGAAGCATTTGAATTTATGAAAAAATTAGAGCGGTTGCGCTTCACTCCTGATGCTACAACCTTTGGGATCTTGATTGGGTGGAGTTGCAAAGAAGGAAATTTGAAAGATGCCTTTTGTTATCTCGGGGATGTTTTGTCCAGAGGCCTAAAACCTCATAAAAACTCATATAATGCTATCATTAGTGCGGTTTTTAAACAAGGTATGTGGAATCATGCCAAGGACATTGTTCTCGAAATGGAAGATGAGGGTGTAACAGTTGATATGTCGACATATAGGGTTCTTTTAGCGGGGTATTGTAAAAGCAGACAGTTTGACGAGGTTAAGATGACAATCGAGAAGATGGTGAATAAAAGTTTAATTGAGTTGTCACCGTTACAAGATCCTATAGCAAAAGCGTTTTTATTGTTGGGTATTGATCCATTGGCTGTTAGAGTAAGGAGGGACAATGATGTGGCGTTTTCAAGAACCGAGTTTTATGATAGTATGGGGAATGGACTCTATTTAGAAGGTAATGTAGTTGACTTTGACCAAACTATGGTAAACGTGCTTGACGATTCAATGATTCCTGATTATAATCGTCTTATAGTGAACGAAAGTGGTCTTGCTACCATTGCAGAATTGGTTCATTGGGGCCAAGAAGTGTATCTTTCTACTTTTTCGGCACTAGTGAAGAAGTTACATGTATCTAACTCAGGTTTCAAAACAATTACCACTCTCTTGGAGCATATGCCGCATTTTCACAATGAGCTTGATGAAGAAACCCTCAATTTGCTTGTTCAAGCACACGTTAAAAGGGGTTTTGTTGATAAAGCAAAGAAAGTATACAATGAAATGATCAAAAAGAACTTGAAAATCAAGAACAAGACATATTCTGCTATAGCGACAGGTGTATGCAAAAAAGGGAACTCAAAGGACCTTCATGAGTGCTGGGATTTAGTCCAAAATAAGAACTGGTTGCCTACACAGAGTGATTACAGAATCCTAATGTATGCTTTATGCCAGAACGATATGGTGATGGAAGTCTTATCTCTTTTTGAGCGAGCAATAGTGGATTACCCACACAAATCGTTGGAGATCTTTTATGGTTTTCTTGAGAAACTTTGTGGAATTGGTTTAACTAAAGTTGCACGTGTTTTGTTGGAGGAGTTTTTAGAAAGGGGCTATGACTTGGATCAGGTAGCTTATAGCCATATTCTACACGGGCTTTGCAAGGAGAAGCGTTTTTCAGAAGCTTTTGTTATGTCAAAAACAATGTTAGCAAAGAATATAGCCCCTGATTTTGACATCTATAATGTTTTGCTTCACGGGTACTGTATGGCTAAAGACTTGATAAAAGTCAAAGAGGTGCTTGGAGCAATCTTAAAGAAGAACATGACCATCTCTATTTCTAGTTACAGTAAGTTGGTGTCTCTGATGTGCAACGGGGGTCGATCCCAATTTGCTTTATCGATAAAAGATCATATGGTCAAACAAAATTCTCCACATATAATCGTGTATAATATGCTGATTTTCCATCTTTTCGCCTCCAGAAACAATTTATTAGTCGATATGCTTTTATGTGAAATTCAAGAAAAAGGGTTGGAATTCAATGATGTCACTTATAACTTTCTTGTGCATGGTTTCTCTCAGTGTGTACCTGTATCACGTACCCTTGGCTACTTAACAGAAATGATGTCTAGAGAGCTGAAACCAAGTAATCGATCTTTACGAGCGGTAATCAGATCACTTCTAAACGCCGGTGAATTCAATAAAGTCTTGAAATTGAGTCAACAAATGCAAACTAGAGGTTGGGTTCATTGTTCCACCTTTCAGAACGAAGTAGTTATGGGATTTTTGAAGACCGGCAAGCTTCAAGAAGCTATAAACTTTCTTGACAAGATGGCTATCAAAGATCTTGTTCCTGATAACATAAACTATGATATCATAATCAAGCAGATGTGTTGTAATGGAAGAAAGGACAAAGCTTTTGATCTTCTCGACACTATGTTAAAGAAAGGTAACATCCCGGATTCAACCAGCTATGACTGTTTAGTTCAAGACTTGTGTGTTTCCCATAGGTTAGAAGAAGCTCTCGATCTGTATACTGAAATGTTGATCAGGAAACTTAAGCCAGACATCAAAACATATGAAATTGCAACTCAAAAGCTTTGTGAATCTGGAAGAACATCAGAAGCGGAAAAGATAATCAATGATATGATCTGTGTAGGAGAGCAACCTAGCGAGGTGATGTTTAGGTCAGTGGTTAGTATGTATCGTTCTGAAAGAAACTATGGCAAGGCTTCTGAGCTTCTACAAATGATGCAACAGTTTGGATACAAACCTGACTTCGAGACTCACTGGTCTCTTATAAGCACTTTAAGCAGGTTCAGTGGTAGAGATAAAGATGACAGTAGTAGTAACTTTCTGTCAAGACTTCTTTCTGAAAGTGGGTTTATGCCGAAGAAGGGCGTGGATCCAAAATCAAAGTAATTAAAGTGCAAGTTAATCTTGGTTTAAGCTGATTAAAATATATAAAAGAGCCCCATCTGAGCTTACACTTTTTATAAGACATTTGGTTGTTCCCAATACCCCGCTCCGGGAGGGATTGTGTATACCTGTTGTTGGTTGTTGTCGTACATGCAGCTGTTGTCTCGTGTTTGTCTCAAAATTAGCTATCAACTTAATGGTAGTTGATTGAGATATAACATGAGTCCTTGTTTGGGCTTGATATCACTGAAGACCGGTTACAACGGGAACCTAAGATCCGGGATGGATCATGATCAATACGAGTTTAGGACAAAAACAACAGGTAATCCTATTATTTTTCATGTATACAAGTAACTATAGAGAGATTGATTATACAATATGTAGTGAAATTCTATTAGAAATTGAGTTGAATGAATTTCTCCAAATTTGTGCATCTTTATTATAATTTTTTGTATAGCTAATAAGATAACATGATTCCAGTTTTATTTCTAAAAAAATTATAGAGTATTTTGAAAGAAATAGAGAGAACCAAAATCATCTTTATTTTGGAATAATGTGGGATACTAGACCCAACTTCCCCATTGATTTCACGTACTGGTAGCTAGCAAGACCGGACCAAACCCTTTACGATGATCCTCCATGTTCATGCATCATAGGTGTGTCTGCTTGTCACCTCATAATCATCGTGGTCCTATACTTGGTCGAATAGAATTATGGAAAAATTTAATATAGATAACCCCGTTTATATAGTGATAGTCCTACCCGTTTTTCTTTTACTAGTTTAGTACTTTCTTCGCTCACAAATTATATGTTTACGAACAAAAATACGAGTTTAAGAAAAACACAACAATTCTAACTTTGCGGCAAACATCAAGTATCTTTATCTATTTTTACGGAATGCTCATTTTTTAATGCTTCATGAAGTAGCATTTTGGAGCTGTTTTACACACTATGATTACATCTACAGCTATGTTACCAAACGTTTTTACAAAGAAAAACTGCTACTGCTCACTGTTACTACTTACTGCTACTTTGCTACTTTTGTCGAACACACTTACATACAAGGAAAGATGGTTTCTAAGATCATGGAGGGGAGTAAATATCATTGACCAAATGATAGATATGCATCCACATGAGATGCATTTAGTTATGGGTTATTATGAAGAGTTAAAAAGATGGATGAATCCTTGTCCTAAGGTCGTATTAGTGGTACCAACCAAAGTACCATGATTAAATGTCCTCTTTCCATGAAACAACTATTAATGATGATGGGTTATGTGTTTTTACTTAGGAAAAGTACCGCAAAGATAAATACTTTTAAATTTTCTTTTAACTAATGCTTGGATGAAATGAAATGTTGAAATATACGAGTATCGATATAAAAAGAAACTAAAGACTATAAAAGCTCATCTCATATACGCCATTTCTAGTTACACAAAAAATAAATGCTAAAGAACAATCAAAACTATTGGAGTACTTTTCTTGTACGAGTATTTAATAAATCCAAAACCAGAGACAACCTACTTATCAATCATCAATATATGTTTCAGAACGAAGCTAGCTTAAATGCTAAGTTTTTATGTG